>CM038214.1:250111006-250255867 GCA_021442155.1 Cymbidium sinense
ATGTCGTCCATCTTTCCTCGCTCGATCCAAGCTCACCCGAGCTCGGATTATCTCCAAATTCTTCCCACACCTTCGGGGAAGGGAGACACACACATCCAATGGTCAATTTTGCATGAAATTCAAATTTTTTTCACAAAGGACCAAACCACTTTTCCCTATAGCTATGGTCTTGAGGAATTACCTCGGTGGAGCTAATGTTCAATGGTGCAACACCAGAGGTTGCTTCGCCTAGTTGAGGCGAGGCCCTGTTGAGGAGTTTTGAGCTTGATTTGGTGTGGGAGGCTCGGTTGACCAATCCACGCAAGCGAAGGCTTCGACTTCAATCGAACTCACACCTCTGTCCACTTGGGAGCTTAGGAATTAGTTTGGTTGGCTTCGATAGGGTATGGTGATGGTGTGGCTAAGAAGAATTGAAGTTTGATTTCAAAATGGGGGAGTATTGCTCAGGATTGGGATACCCTGTTTCAGCCTTACTCGGGAATGGGCAATGCCGAATGGAGAGGGCTAGGGATCCCTACAAACACTCTGAGGGGCTTTAAAATTCACCTTGGAGGGCTCACGATGCAAGTGTGTGCTAAATCATGTTCGAATTGAGGGGTGTGGTAAACTTTTATAATAAATTTCTAAAATAAAATGTATACTTCAATCTTCACTCTATGAGGAGTAAATGAAGATAGAAATATACTCTCTTTTGTATGCATTTTTGGACACCACATAGATCCATAGATGTTCTTATTGAGGATGATTGGGTACGACATTGAGGAGAGGTGTACTATCTTGAAAGATAGAAGTCACCCCCCTACAATGGACCTAATCACCTTACAAGGACTCCTAAGAATAATGGTTTTGCATATGTACGAAAGATTCTTCCCCTATTTTACATGAAAAAATAAAGTAGGGTTTATTTTAAACTAGGTTTGTTAAGTTTCCTAGAGGGCAAGTCCCCATAGTTAATTACATCCTGAGAAAGGGATTCTTAGAATACTCTCGATTAAGGTAAATGGTCATTGTCTCCAAAGATTTCAATAGGTAGGACTATCAATCGATTAGTTTATTTTTGAAGATCAAATAGGATTGATCAAAGAGAAAGAGTTATTATCGAAGCTAATAGAAGATAAGTAGAAGATGCTCACGATGCTAGGAAACCTAGCGAGCAACTCAAACTATCCTTATGGTTGGGCTTTACATTTTTGAAATTGAATTATTTTGTTTGAGTTAAATTTTTATTAGAATGTTAGGGCTTACAATTTCATGATACAAGATCATGGAAATGCCTAAGAGGTGAGGATTTATGCTTATAGCCCATAGAAGGGAGAATCAACCTCAGAACCTAAATCTAGGGAGCTTTGGCGAGGGCCAAAAGCATGACCTAAATCTAAGGTGAAAATGTATATTTGGTTTGCCTCCACAAGAGAGGACAAACCACCTAATTGTTTGGACTTACAACCACTTGGGGGTGGATGTCAACTAACTCCTCCTACAATTTTAAATTCATGTAGGTAAGTCATATGCTTTATGCAAGATAGCTAGGCTATTATTTATTTTAGAAAGAGACTAAGTCCTTAAACTCACTCTCTAAGAGACTAGATCATGTAAGGGCATGAAAAATGATCTAGATCTAATGCAAAATATATTACATTTTTTTGGACAATCATTTGACTTAGGCTTATAGAGTTCATATGCCTAATACATAAGAAGTAAGATTATCGACCAAAATCAGCGAGAAGGGGAGGTGTGTTTCCACCATGGCTCTCAAAGGTCAAGCCAATTTCTCTGGCAAAGGTGAAAGCCCTCCAATCAAGAATGTAACAATATGCCTTTATGCATGATGTTATAAAAGAAATACTCATCCAGCTAAGGGGTTGCTAATTCTTTTATCTTGATTTTAACTTAGGCTTTAAATGAGGTTATGGGTTGTTTATATTTAATTTTTGAGTTGTTTAATTTAGTAGAAGATTTGTTTTTTTCCTGAGAGCCTAATCATCATCCAGGACATATATCAAAGCAAGAAAGAAACTAGGAAAATATGTCATCTTAATGCATAAGCTAAACAAAATATCAAACATTTTATAAAGCTAACATAAAAGAATAAAAAGTCATTTGTGGTCGGCCACCACTGCACAAACCCGAAAATAAATTGGGTAGCCGAGCTCTACCCTTATACAACCCGAATTATAAATGAATTAATTTACAATCAAGTAAGAAAATTCATGTTATGGGGGGTCTTCATTTTTTCCTTTCTTCTTTCTTCTTTTGGTTCCTTCTTTTGGTTTCTTCTTTTGGTTCCTTCTTTTGGATAGTTGAAAGGTGGTTGCTCTAAAGGCTTCACATGGTACATAAGATGAGATCTTATGACCAATGTTCATCCTAATCCTTCATAACACTCATTCCAAAATCCTAATTGCAAAATTACATGAAAAGGAAAAGTAAATATAACTAACACCTGCAAAACAGAGATTAGCTAAATAAATCATACAAATCCCAAGCATGTATATTGGACTTAGCACCTCACACATATGTAACCAAGTCCACATGGCCTATTGGATTATGCTTAGGGGTATAAGCACCTGCACAGCAAAAGCATTCATATTTTTATTACAACACCCCTTAAGCACAATCCCCTACAGAAATAATGATTAGACTAAATTGTCCTACCATTCATTCTACGCACATTTACCCTAACATTCAGACTAAAATATTACATCATAAAATAAGGACAAATATCAAGCCATGCACCACCCTAACCTAAAGCTAGAAGTGGTGGCTTAACCTAATGTGTGTGCTTTAAAAGATTTGTGTGGTATGTTTAACTATGGCTTTAAGGTTTGGATTTTTTAAGTGTGAAGATGTTCAACTTAGATGGGTGGTTTCATTTAAGTGTATAGTTGATTTAGTTAATTTTTATTTGGTGATTTATTTTGGTTCAAATGAATCCTACAATTAATTACTAAGTTATAAAGAGAGGGAAAAGAGAAGATAACTTCCCTTTCCTTACTAAGTAATTTCTAAAGTGGATTCATATTTAATTTTGTTTAGTGAATGTTTTATTATGTGTTTTGCTTAATCCTAAGTTTAGATCTTCCCTAAAAAAAACTATTCAAAAAGAAATGCATTTTAAGAATAAGTAAGTGTTATGCTTAGGGGTATAAGCACCTCACACATAGGTAACCAAGTCCACATGGCCTATTGGATTATGCTTAGGGGTATAAGCACCTGCACAGCAAAAGCATTCATAACCCGTAAGTGTCCAGATGGGTAACTAAGTCCAATATACTCGTAAGTGTCCAGATGAGTCCATAACCCTGAAATCTTGTGCCCGTACATTAGCAGATCCACTCAGCTTGTGATCATAATTTTGTGCTCCCATGAAGATTTCTCAAAATCTATGGTTAATGGACCCATAAATTTCATTGAAGAATATGCTATATTTCATATATATATATATATATATATATATATATTTGGATGATTGAGATAATATCATCCAAAATATATATAATTGATATGAACACGAAAATTAGTGAGCGAATCTTGATGTTGAAAGCAATGTGATTCTGAATCAAGACTAACCGATATCAAGCGCTTATTATCAATCGACTCTTAAACATGGAGTATTTACAATCAAATCGAGTGTCTTGATGAGTCGGATCTAACAAGCCCAAGATCTCATAATTCGACTTCATTTGAGCATTCAAATACACAAAATACATCAAATAATCAAAGGAATCATTTTGAGCCATCCAATGGAGTGGAGTGGTTGGGTTTTGCATGTATTATAAATGACTTCTCTCCAATCTATAAATAGCCCCTCATTTTTCATATGAAGGGAGGCCAAGCAGAGAGAGAGAGAGCTCTAAAGTTTGAAAATCCTCCAAGCATAATCGTGTCACCACTCGGTGTAGACCACCCCTTGGTTACCAACCACCCGCCGTGCCACCATTGTCATCACCGATCCCGTGATGTCAATCTCATTGTCTCCATCATGGCGACCTTCATCGTCGGTGGTTGTTCCCCATTGTTCACCATCATCTCGCTACCACTACTTGTATTCTGACACGTCACTATATGGTTATTGTTGTCGATTTTGGATTCCCATTGTGACTCTTCTCATATACAATTTATGTAATCATTGTCGAGAAAACTTGTACTCCAAAATAAATATAGTGAAAGCTTTTTTTTTCGGGCTAGCCCGATTTTCCCTCTTTCTGGAGTTTTCTTATTCACTCTTTAAATACATGTGTGTGTGCTGGATTTCACAACAAGGCTAAGGCATAAACTTTCACTCTACCGCAACTAGTTTTCTAGCACGCAACAAGTCTTAAGCTTTTACTATGGTTAAGTCATTTAGTTTATATATATATATATATATATATATATATATATATATATATATATATATAAAAAATATATATATATATAGGCATATCTTGATGTCAAAGCAATGATCTTAAGTTGAAACTATGAGATCAAGCACTTAAAATATCATTAGAAACTCGATATCGTTAAATTCTAAATAGTTCTTAAATATGGAGTGTTTATGATCAAATCGAGCGTCTTGATGGAGGGATTTAACAAGACCAAGATCTCTTGATTCTGACTTTATTTGAGCATTCAAATACACAAAATACATTAGATGATCAAGGGAATCATCTTGAGCCATCCAATGGAGTGGTTTGGATTTTGCATGTATTTATGGAAATGACTTCTCTCTAATCTATAAATAGCTCATCATTCTTTACATGAGGGGAGCCAAGCTAAAGAAAAGAGAGAGGTCTAAAGTTTGAAAATCCTCCAAGCATAATCGTGCCACCACTTTCGATGGTGGCCACCACCTCTCAGCCACGCCCGCCGTCGCCGCCATTGCCATCCGATTCGTCAATCTCCATTGCGGTCGTCACACTCGACCACTCTCGGCCGCATCCCGGTATTCTTAACCATCATCGGTCATCACCTTCAACCATCGTTGCCATCATCCCCGCCATTCAGAGTGCTGGTCGCCGTCGACCATCTTGGTCATCATCGTGACCACCGTGCGATTGCCATCGCCCGACATCGCGGACATCTCTGTATCATCGCAATATCACCGCGATTATCACATTGCCATCATCATTACAATAGCAACTCTTACAACCTAACCATGGTTATATAACTGTTGTTGTCTGATTCTTGGATTCCTACTGTCAGCCCTTCTCATATACAATTCTGTAATCCCATTATCGGAAAAGTTTGGTACTCTAAAAATCTACATAGTAAAAGATTTTTACTGGGCTAGGCCCCATGATTTTTTCCCTCTTTTCAAAGTTTTTTCACATAAAAATTCTGGAGTTTTCTTATTAATTCTTCAAACATCTGTGGGTGTGTGCTGGATTCCGCAACAAAGCTAAGGCACAAACTTTTATTCAACCGCAATTGGTTTTCTAGCACGCAACATGTATAAACTACTACAAGCAAATAAAAGCTTATAAACCTATGTGGCTGCTTTTTGTTTCTTATGTTGTGTTTAAGATATATTTTTATAATATAAGTCTTAAAAGCTCAAGCTTTCAACTAATAGGTCTTGAATTTTTAAGGCTTTATATATGCAAATTTTGCATGAATTTTAAATTAAAATTCACTCAAATATATATATATATATATATATATATATATATATATATATATGACTAAGGTGTCATTGATTTCTAAAAAATTTTATGATGAAGAGAATTATTTTTGATATGACTCTGAAAATTCTACTAGAAAATCTTGATGTCGCAAAGCATTACGAATCAAGATAACCAAGATCAAGCTTATTATCAAATCGACTCTTAAACATGGAGTGTTTATAGTCAAATCGAGCATCTTGAGGCTTGGATCTAACAAGCCCAAGATCTTATAATTCGACTACATTTGAGCATTCAAATACACAAAATATCGATGATCAAGGGAATCATTTTGAGCCATCCGATGGAGGTTTGGATTTTGCTATTTATAAACGCTACCCCTCTTATAAATAGCCTCTTCTTCACATTAGGGGAGGCTAAAGAGGAGAGCTCTAAAGCGAAAATCTTAAGCATAATCGTGCCACCACTCGGCGGTTCACCACCCGTCGAGCCAACCACCGGTTGGTCATCAACACCGCCATTTGCTCAAATTGACGGTCACCGCCGCCACTACCATCGCATCACCGCGATATTCGCCATCTCCCGTCTCGCCGGTAACATCTCGGCGTCATCCCCTCAATTCGATGCCCTCGCCATATCATCTTGCCGGTTCAGCTAACGCCAGCGCCATGTCCACCACCATCAATCCTCATCGTCGTCAACCATCATCTCTAGTTATCCTCGCCAACCATCATCGTTGGTCATCGCTGTCCACGTTGGCCACTTAGATTGTGACCACCATAGCGATCATCGCATCGCCGGCCATCTCACGGTCACACCAGACAACCATCATTATCGTCGATTTGTTCACCATCATCTACTACCAACAGTTACACTCTAACCCTATATAACATTGTTATGCGATTAGGATTCTATTGTCATCCCTTCTCATATACAATTCTGTAATCCCGTTATCGGGGAAATTTTGTACTCTGAAATAGATACATAGTGGAAGATTTTTACTGGGCTAGGCACCGTGGTTTTTTCCCTCTTTTCGAGATTTTTTCATGTTAAAATTCTGGAATTTTATCATTAATTCTTCAAACATCTGTTTGTGTCCTCAACAAAGCTAAAGTAAACTTTACTCTACCTAATTGGTTTCAATAGTTTGCGCCATCTGGGAACTGATTCTCATTATTTCATCTTGTATGACGACCAAGTTTCCCAATAAGATCAAAACCAGATCGAGGTGGAGCATTTCAAGCTTTTAAGGAGCGCAAGCGAAGAATGAAGATTCATCAAACTTCATTCCATCAAATTTTGTCAAAAATTGGGGGGCAACTCTTAATCTCAGAAGATCGCCCATGTTAATATGGTAAGCATCTAATCGATTACCATTCTAAGAAGCAAGTCAAAGTTGGAGGATATTTCAACATTGAGATGAGATATAGCTTTTGCAAATTATGATTTTTCAATCATACTCATGGAAAAAAAGGCAAAGGTCAAGGAGCAACTTTGGCTACAACCACAAACGGATGTTTTGATTCGACCTACTCCACACAGGTTAACGTCATCGAGCAAAGACTCTGACAAACAACCTCGGATAGGTCAAAACTCCGCACCTACTCCACATAGGTTAACGTCATCGAGCAAAGACTCTGACAAACAACCTCGGATAGGTCAAAACTCCTCACCTACTCCACACAGGTAAGAAGTCAAATAACACTTTGGCTAATACCTAGAATAAGTCAAAAGGTCCTTGGTGGACTTCACCTCTTCCATACAGTTTAATGTCGGTAACACTCGACAAACAACCTCGGATAGGTCAAAAATCCTTAGGATTCAATTTGACCTCTTCCACACAGGTTAACGTCATCGGGTAACACCCTAACAATCAACCTCGGATAGGTCAAAAATCCTCAGCAAATTCAATTCGACCTCCTCCATACAGGTTAACGTCATCGGGTAACACTCTGACCAACAACCTCAGATAGGTAAAAAATCCTCAGCGGATTCAATTCAACCTCTTCCACATAGGTTAACGTCATCGGGTAACACCTTAACAAACAACCTCGGATAGGTCAAAAATCCTCAGTGAATTCAATTTGACCTCCTCCATACAGGTTAACGTCATCGGGTAACACTTTGACAAACAACCTCGGATAGGTCAAAATCCTCAGATTTAATTCGACCTCCTCCATACAGGTTAACGTCATCGGGTAACACTCTGACAAACAACCTCGGATAGGTCAAAAATTCTCAGTGGATTCAGTTCAACCTCTCCATTACAGGTTAACGTCATCGGGTAACACTCTGACAAACAACCTCGGATATGTCAAAAATCCTCAGCGGATTCGATTCGACCTCTTCCATATAGGTTAACGTCATCGAGTACACTTTGACAAATAACCTCAGATAGGTCAAAAATCTTCAAAGGATCCAATTCGACCTCTTCCATACAAATTCTCGCCGGGTAATACTCGACAAACAACCTCGGACAGTCAAAATCTTGGCCATTTCGACCTCTTCCATACAGTTAACGTCGCCGGTAACACTCTAACAAACAACCGGATAGGTCAAAATCCCGGATTCAATTCAACCTCTTCCATACGTTGTTGTCATCAAGTACTTTGACAAACAACCTGGGTAGTCAAAATCTCATTCAATTCAACCTCTTCCCATAGTTGTTGTCATCATACTGACAAACAACCTCAGATAAGTCAAAAATCTTCAGCGGATTCAATTCAACCTCTTCCATACAGTTGCGTCATCGTAATACTGACAAACAACCTGGATATGTCAAAATCTCGGATCCAATTCGACCTCTTCCATACAGGTTAATGTCATCGTAACACTCGATACAACCCGGATAGTCAAAATCTGCGATTCAATTCGACCTCTTCCATACAGGTTAACGTCATTGGATAACACTCTAACAAACAACCTCGGATGGGTCAAAAATCTTCAGCGGATTCAATTCGACCTCTTTTGTGCAGGTTAATGTCATCAAGTAACACTTTGACAAACAACGTCGGATGGGTCAAAAATCCTCAGCGGATTCGATTCTACCCCTCATATGCAAGTTAACGGCATCAATTATCAACTGTTGAACCATCCATTGAAGTTTCATCAATTTCCTACAGTAGGAACTACGGACCGTCGCGGTCATTACCCGCGGTCATCGCTAACCATCGTCTGGTCATCCCCGACTACGCCTTGCCATTGCTGGCCCGCCATCGTTATCATAACCACCCACAGCCGGTTCAACCATTGCCGTCGAGCTCGCCGTCGGCCGCTACCGGTCATTACCGCCGATCATCACCGTCACCGATCGCACTGCCACTGCATTTGGTCCGCGCCGGTCGCCATGATTGTCGCCGGTTGCATTGTCGACACCCGTCGACCATCAACCACCATGCCGGTTGCCGTCCGAGGTCATCACCATCGCCGGTCATCACCATCAGGTCTCGCCGTCGACCATCGTACCATCGCGGTCACCACCATGCTGCCGGTCATCCCGCGACCACGTCGGCACTGGCCGCCATGATAGCCGGTCTACCGTCGATCATCACCGTCGCCAGTCACCACCGCTGACCATCGTCGGCCATCTCCACCGGTCACCACCATCGACTGTTGTCATTATTCGCGTTCTTGGGTCGTGAATCGCGTATGACTCGGCTGATCGCCCTCAACTTCGTCGGTCGATGAAGTTGACTTCTCTTTCGAGGGAAAATCGAAGGCTCGCCGTATGAATTACGAGCCTTGGTCATCTCCGTACCCGGTCGATGAGACTTGGCCTCTTTTGGCGAAAATGGAGCCTTATGAGCTACAGCTTCCTCCAACCGGTCGGTCCGATGAGGACTTGATGCCTCTTCGAGCGGAGCCTCATCGTATGAACTACGAGCCTTTATCGCCTCACCTCGGTCCGACGACTTGGCGCCTCTTTGAGGGAAAACCGAATCGCCCGTACTCGCTTGCTCGACCATCGTCCGGCGAGGATGGTCGCTTTTTCGAGGGAAAACCGGAGCCTCGTCGTATGAACTACAGGCATTGATCGCTTCCGAACGACCTTCTCTTGAGAAAAAGAGGAGCACTATAATATATGAGGAGTGTGCCTTCTCCCAGGGGGGTTTTTATAGACCTCATATTGGGACAAAAAGGTAAAAAATCAAAGAAAAAGCTGAAAATCTAAAATGGACCAAAATGGACATTTCTTGAAGCGGACCAAGCCCATGTACCATCATGTCTGATGGCTGTCGCTAGCCCGACCATAAGCTTCCCGACGCCCTGCTGTCGACCCGCCGACCCGAGGCCTCACCAGCCTCATTTTGCCGTTCCATGCGACCCGTTAGCGAGATTACGCTGCCGTAAGTACCAAATGGGTCCATAACCCAAATCTTGCTCTGCATACCTCATACATCGCCTTGCCCGCTTAGTGATCATAATCTTGTGCTCCCATGAAGATCTGTTCTCTCAAAATGTATGGTTAATGGACCCACAAATTTTATTAAAGAATTTGCTATTTTCAAATATTTGGCATATATATTTTGGATGAGTGAGATAATGTCATCCAAAAATAGGGGGCAACTCATATGACCCTGAAAATTCTACTAGTCGAACCACGAATCTTGATGTCGAAAGCAATCTGATTCTGAATCAAGACTAACCCAGATCAAGCGCTTATTATCAAATCGACTCTTAAACATTGAGTGTTTATAGTATCGAATCTTGACGAACCCAACAAGCCCAAGATCTCATAATTCTGACTTCATTTGAGCATTCAAATACACAAAATACATTAGATGATCAATGGAATCAATTTGAGCCATCCGATGGAGGAGTGGTTCGGATTTTGCATGTATTTACAGAAATGTTACCCCTCTAATTTATAAATAGCCCCTCATTCTTCACATGAGGGGAGGCCAAGCTAAAGAGATGAGAGAGCTCTAAAGCTTGAAAATCCTCCAAGCATAATCGTGTCACCATTCGATGGTGGACCACCCCGTCGGGCCAACCACCGTAGTCGGCCATGCCGGTCATCGCTCGCCGGTCATCTCGCCATCTGCCATACCGGTCACCGCCACCGATCATCGTCAGCCATCTCCACCGGTCACCACCATCATCGTCGGTCATCCCGTCATTCGCGGCGCCGGTCATGCCGTCGACTATTGCCGGTTCATTTGCCGACCACGCTACCCGTGTTGCCACCACCATCGATCCCGTCGCATTGACCATCGTTTGGTTATCCTTGCCGCACCGCTGGTATTTTCGCCGACCAGCGCCGGCGGCCACCATCGTCGCACTGTCGACCGCCGTCGTGATCCGCTGCCTGCTACCCGCCGCCATCGACCATCACGGTCATCTCGCGGTCACCACCACCAACCGGCGTCATCGTCGGTCACACCCATTCACCATCATCTACTACTAGCAAGTACACTCGACCATGGCTATATAAGCTATTATTGTCGATTCGATTCTTATTGTTAGCCTTCTCTTGTAATCCTTGTCGGAAAATTTTGTACTCAAAACAGATACATAGTGGAAGATTTTACGGCTGCCGTAGTTTTTTCTCTCTTTTGAGGTTTTCACGTAAATATTCGGAGTTTTATCATTAATTCAAACATCTGTGTGTCTTTGACTCATAAAAATTTAAGGTGTAAACTTTTACTCTACCGTAACTGATTTTCTACCACGCAACAATTTTCATATTCAAATCTCTTATTGTGATAATTATAAACAAAGTTATTGACTTTTTTGAAGGTATAATATTGATAAATTTTTAAAAGCTCTATTTTTTAATATATGTTTCACAACTAACTCTAGGCTGATATGTGATCATCTCAAACAAATTCTTAAGCTCATTTTCTTAATTCATTATGGTGTTTTAATATTATAGATATATGAGTTGACTTATAACTAGAATAAAAGAAAAGAAGTACGTGCAAGCTTCCGGCGGCTCCTCCGCCTTGGCGGCCGGCTCCGGCGCCATAATGCAGAAAAGGGTGTCCCTCCAATTCGCCACCGGTGATCGGTACAGATCAAAATTGCAATTAAAGATCACGGTCCTCCGATCGCGCGTGTAATATCGCATCTTCACCTCCAAATCCTGCTCGTGAAACCTCCTCACGCCTTCCAGCATCTCGTCGAGCACAGCCTGAGGAATCCCATGATTGAACACCTGGAAGAACCCGAACGTCTCCGACGCCCGTCTCACTTGCTCCACCACGCTCTCCCGCCCCGCCGTGTCTCCGTTGATTCTTCCGAGGTCGATGACCGGAATCTCGGGTCGGGCTGCCGAAGTCGGCTCGGTCCCGTCGATAGGTTCTGGCGGGTGGTGGAAGAACCGTGGGATCTCGGTAACGCCGGCGTCCACAAGGCCTTTGACCCCGGCTTTGGTTTCGTCGAAGGCCTTTATCTGTCGTAGTAGGCCATGGCTTTCACTGAGGCGAGAGAGGGGAAAAATGCTAAATTTTTAAACTAAACACGTTTTAAATTATAATTAGCAAAATAGATATTAAAAAAAAATTTTAAAACTAGCACAGTTACTCATTTAACGGGAGCATAGTCAGCGTCAGTCGCCCGTTAAATGAGGACTGACTCCAAAATAATTTTTTTAAAAAAAATTGTGGACTAGCCGCGATATTTTAGCCGTGTCCAGTCGTGGTTATTGAATTGAATTGAGTAGTATCGTTTGAATCGGCATGAAATTCTCCACGACTTTCATGTTGACTGAAAAAGACGATTATGGCCCCTTGCATAGCAGTTTTCGCCAATGCGTGAAAAATGTGCGGCGCAGTTTTGAAAGTGCGATCAGCCGCGGTATTTTGGCTGTGTTGGAGTCGTTCGTTGTCAGAATTGAGCGAACTTGGTATCGTTGGAATCGCGAAATTCTCCACAATTTTATGTTGACCAAAAAAGCGATTGTGGCCCCTTGCGTAGCGGTTTTCGCCAATGCGCGAAAAATCTACGGCGCAGTTTTGAATAATGCGACCAACCGCGATATTTTGGCCATACCAAAGTCGTCCGTTGTTGGAATTGAGCGAGCTTAGTATCGCTAGAATCGGCATGAAATTCCTCATGACTTTCATGTTGACCAAAATAGGCAATTGTGGCTCCTTGCGTAGCAGATTTTGTCAATGCGCGAAAAATCTGCGGCGCAGTTTTTAATAATGCGACCAGCCGCGGTATTTTGGCCATACCAGAGTTGTCCGTTGTAAAAATTTAAGGAGCTTGGTATCATTGGAATTGGCAAGAAATTCTTCACGACTTTCATGTTGACCAAAAAAGGTGATTGTGGCTCCTTGCGTAGCAGATTTCGCCAATGCGCAAAAAATCTGCGGCGCAGTTTTGAATAGTGCGATCAGCCGTGGTATTTTGGCCGTATCGGAGTTGTACGTTGTCATAATTTAGCAAGCTTGGCATCGTTGGAATCAGCACAAAATTCCCCACGACTTTCATGTTGGCCGAAAAAAGTGATTGTGGCTCATTGAGTAGCAGATTTCGCCAATGAGCCAAAATCAGCAGTTTTGAATAGTGCGACCAGCGGTATTTTGGCTTTCCCGGAGTCGTCCGTTGTTGGAATTTAGCGATTACTATCGTTGGAATCGGCACAAAATTTTCCATGACTTTCATGTTGACGCAGAGATGCGATTTTGGACCGTTGAGCAGCAGTTTTTGTGGATATGTTTGGATTCAAAATAGCAATAGTGGATGGATTTACTTAGCATGTGAAATTTGACAGTTAAAGAGATTAAAAAAAATAATAGATGTGGCAATCTCATTACAAAGTTTGCAAGTTGAAACATCTACTCAACATGACAAATTCATAGCTCTTATCTACTTCTCCAAAATTTGTAAATTTGACAGTTCAATATCAACAAGATATCTCTGATATTCCGCAGGCCAAAATGCAAATTACTTAATGGAAATATATAATATAGAAAAACAGTGTCTTGATATACGGTGTACATAGGAAATATATAACATTGAAAAAATAGTGTACTTCAAGCTATCAGATGATCTACAACTAAAGACGATAAGTGAGGACATCTAACGATGGCGATGTTTGCGTGGTGGAAGTGCGTCACTCCTTGGAGTATACTGAGCAGGTGGTCGCCGAGGAAGGTCTCGCAAATGGTGTTGCCGATGCTGCGCTTCATCTCCAGCCTAGTTAGTGTTCTACTCTGGATCACCGAGGGGTGTAACATCGGGTATCTCCTGTGATGGTCCTGGTTGGAAGGGGACAGTGGGGTACACTCCGTGCATATGAGGCATATAGACCAGTAGGTGAGGATACATGGGATGGCCTGCTGCCTGCCATGACTGAAATGGACTGAACATGGCTTCCTGATATGAGTACGGAGCTAGTGTGCCAAATGGGTAACTGCATGGACTGACATCTGGTATAGACGATGGACCTGTATCAAATCCTACAGTATGTGGTTGAGAAGACGAAGGTGATGCAGAAGAACTATTGGCTTCATCTGTATCCCTATACCTGCTATATTATATGTGCATATTATTGCATAGTTCCTTGCGTAACTCCTCATAAGTATTGATTGAATGCTGAAAATCAGTGTCCTGGTCTCTCCCAAAATAGGACAGAAAAATATCTTGTGTGTCCAAGATATATTCTCAAGAGACAAGTATGTAATTCAATACTCATAACGTATAAATATTTGATTAACATACAGTTTTTGATTACCCGCCTATCTCCGTGAGCTCGAGGATAGTAGTGGTGGGGATGAATGGTCTGAGCCCTCAAAGATGTACAAGAAGCTCAGATCGATACCACTCATCCGACCGACAAAATGTCAATGTGAGGTGTAACATCATCCACGAGAACAATTAAATCATGTCTGGCCTCCCACTATGATATGTAATCTTGGTGATAATCAACACAGTCAACATCAGCCTTCCCGCGACCATCGACTCGCTGAAATGAAGGATCTATAGGCGCCACATCCACTCTAGGTGACAGACCAAACTGTCTGAGCGATGAGGTACCACTCAATTCTTTCCAGCTGATCAAAGGTATCCTAGCGAGCCAAATAGCATGTCCACCAAGTGAGCTGTGCTCCTCCGTCTTAACTCCCATATCACCTACAACATGAAAGAAAAATTAAATGTCATACATAGGATTGTAGAGGTAAAAATATGAATAAAATGTACTCTTAGTCATACTGACTCTGTAGCAGCCCACCAAGCTCATCTCTATATACTCTAACATGGGCAAGTGTCATCTCTCACAGGTAACCTTCATTCCACCTGCAACCACCACTCAGCCCATCCAACTCTATCGGAAAGGGTACTTGCAATGTGGGTCGCCCAACATGTACATGCTCTGACCAAACTCAAGTGCAAACATCCGCCAGATATCCGCTTTGGCCTTGTGGCCTCATTTAACTCCCCTCAGAAGTGTGCTAACACAACCGCCTCCAATGGAGTACCACGAACAAGCTCAAATCATCTAGAATGTAAGTAATAAATGTACCTCGCACTGATGTATCCGCGTATGAAGCAACAGTCAAGTGAACAAAATGTAAGCTCTAAGGTGCATCAGAAAGTCAGCATCTGATAGATCCAAGTATGAATCCCTATAAAATGTCCACTAGAGCCAACGTAAAGGTAAGCAGGTCCGTGCATATGCCCGCCCCATGCGAAATGTGGATGTAACATATGGCTGTATTGGATCGTGGTATATCACATCGGGCTCTAGATGTCTCCCTATGAGCTCATCACAACAATCGGTCCAAGATAGCCATCGTCTCCCCCCCCTGTAGTCCGATAATAGAGGCCACAATCTGCACTCTAGAATCATAGCCACGCCCCGCACAGAATCACATCTCACAAACCGAAAATGAAAAGTGTTTGTTGGTGACCGCCAACTAAAGTCGTAAGCGGTGGTGATCAAGCGAAATCACTGTGAAACACGCCTAAGCCAACATCGCGCCCATCCATAACTGGCGCTTCACCACCACTCAACATCAGGTGACGCCTCAAGAACTGCCCGCACAATATGAATTGATGATTTTTTCAAAAAGGCATTTAGGGTATGGTAGCTTTGACAGATAATAAAACTTACCACTGGTGCACTGGTGTTTGCCATAACCAGACACAATGTTGGGGTGTTCTAGGGCCCGAAGTCTACTAGAGGTTCTCGGCGGGCGTTCTATGCCGACGTGATGCTCCTCCTTCCTTATATGTCATTTCACGTCCCAAGAAAACAACTTCGAAAGTGCATGTCAACACCAAAAATAGAAACCATCGTGTACAGCAGGGATGAAATATAAAATAACATGAGTAAACACAGTCTAGGCATGCGCATAAGTAAACTGTTCATGCACACAGTAACGAGGTCCTACATACACAGGTACAACAAATACATGTCTACGGAGGCATACAACTAAAAAAAAATAGCTCGCTAATAATGTATAGCTACTACTTACATTAACTAATGAAGAACAACCAACTTCTAGCAACAAACAAGAGTAAACATAGTCTAGGCATGCACATAAGTAAACTGTTCATGCACACAGTAACGAGGTGCTACATACACAGGTACAACAAATACATGTCTACACACATAGTATCTCTCTCATCAGTGATGCACATTATAATGCAGTGTATAAGATTAAAATGAAAAAGATTAATTAGATAATGACTTCGAGGTACGTACCTATGAAAACCTTCATTGAGGTTGATCTGATATGGTTCCTGTGATAGTATAATATTGTGGACAGCTTCAATTGGATGAAATTCAACTCCAGTGAAATTATAAACTTCACTCTCATCTGTTTGTTTCAACTCAATTTCGACGTATAAAATTACATGTTGTATACTTGCTGCATTAATGACTGACTCACATACTTCATCGTCATTTAATGGAGTAGTAATGAAACCGGCACCAACAGGAAATCTACATATGAGATTAATTCTAAAACGTGTAGAATCAACTTTCAGTGACCTCATGATTTGATTTTGTATGCTTGTAAAATCAGCCCATCGTGAAACTTATATAGGACGGTTTTTTCCACCAGTGTATGTAGGGAAGAAATCGTCACTAACACTGAGTTGACCGTCGTAATATAATACTAAATAAACTGTGTCTGAACTCATATTTGAAACTAAAAATATGTATTGGAGACAGGAATGCTGAATAGCACACCTGTTTAAATCAATCAGATTCATAAGAACTGTATGGATCGCACTAGGACTCAATTTCTGTTAAAGTAAAGAAAACTAAAATGAATACCACCTAAAATTTCAAACCCCAAATCTTATTTTCCATTTTTGACATCTAATCAATTTATTCATAACATAAAACACATTCTTAAACATACATTTCCAACAACACATTCATAAACCCTAAAACATAATTACACTCCAACAAAGTTACTGTCAATAAGTAATAACTGATGTAACTACTAATTCTCCCAATCATCCATGAGCACAAAATAACACACGATACCTAAACATACAATCATATTCAATATTTAGAACACAAAATTAGTTACTTAAAATACACATAAAACACACATAAATACACATAAAATATTACTTTGCAAAATTATCAGATGTACTTTTCCCCTAAAATACCAAATCTAACAACACATCCCTAAAACTAAAACTTACATTTCTTTGCAAAATTTACATTTCTAAATTATCACATGTACATTTCAAAATCTAAAAACGTGTTCCTCATTTTTTTTTGCAAAATTTATAATTTTCTTAAAATATCAAATCCAACAACAAATGCCTAAACCCTAAAACTAGCTAATCGCATGATAAACTAAGTAATCAAATGTTAGAACACATAAAATTAATATTACATTGCCTAAAATCAACATCACATAAAATCAACATAAAATCAAACTTAAATAAAAAGGAGTTCCAAAAAATGCCTAAAAAAATTCTTTCAAAAAAACTTAAATCCACTCCAAACTTTACCTAAATCATAACACTAGCTAATCACATAATACACTAAGTAATATGATAAAACACAAAAAATCAACATTATATTTGCATATTTTTCACTTAAAAAAAAGGATCCAAAAATAAAAATCAATGGAATGCAATTTCTACTGAGAGGCGGAAGGGCTTTGGCCGGCAATTTCGCGGGCAAAGGGGAGGCGGGGCGGCATCTCAAGGAGGGGCTTCGATGGAGAAAAACCGAGATCGGGCTCTATCCCGATCTCCGTTCAACTTTTTTTAAAAAAAGTTTTAAAGCCAGTCGCTCATTTAACGGGTAACTGCGCCTAGTTTTATATTTTTTTTTAATGCCTATTTCACTAATTATAATTTAAAGTATGTTTAGTTTAAAATTTAGCTGAACAAAAATTATTTGTCTGACAAATTTCGTGGAGCTCACCTCACAGCGTGATCTTGAACCAGTGGCTCGTTGACCAAGGGCAAGATTGGTAATGACAATTTCATATTAAAATTTGTTTTATATATATATATATATATATATATATATATATATATATATATATACGATCAATATAATTCATGCATGCAATTTAGGGAAAGAATAAATCATATAATTATACAAATATAAGGATCATTAGAAAATATATCTCACCAACTCTAAATGCACTCAATTTACTCATAAAATAAAGATTCAAATATTTTGAGATAATTAAAACAAATAATAATTAAAAACATGATAAAAAACTGATACTAGATTTATTCTCAATGTAAGCATATTATATCGATCTCCATATATTATGTACTAGATTTATGACATATTATACTCTGATAAAAGTGATATTTTTATTTTCTATAATAAAAAATTTGGATTCTCATCGTGGTGCTTAATTTTGGCAAGGAGAAGAGACTTTGAAGAGCTGATTTCCATAGTCCATATGATTGTGGCTATTATAATTGTTAAATTATTTAAAGATAAGTGTATGTAAATGATTAGATCTCTTAAATTTTAAATTAGTCTCAAGTTTGATTAAATGACAATAAAAGTGAGTTAATATTGCTTGATAATCAAAGATGCGAGGGTACATATGCACATGATAAGACTTGAACTCGGATTACAGTGGAGGGAGAAAAACTCTCGATCGATAACTTTATATGAGAAAAAATAGCTTAGAATATTAGACAATGGGTCGCAAAAGGGTTGAATTTGCTTTGAGAAGAATGAAAAAAAGAGAGAAGAAAGATAAATAAGAGTTATCAATTAATAGAAATTTAAAAATTTCTATTCCCTTTTAATTTCACAAGGGATACATTTTCATATCGCTATAAAATTGGCACAATTTATAAGGTTCATAAAATAACCACATAACCATCGCAATAAAATTTTAAAAACAAATAAAAATTTGTCTTCTTCCTCCCTACTTCTTTATCTCTATTATCTTTCCTTGAATCTCTCTTCTAAAAAAAAATTCCCTCTTTAAAGCTCTCTCTTCATTGAGAAATTATTATCAATATATTCTACATGTGACTCCAATAAAGATACGCCATCTACATGTACAAAAAATATATATAATACACATCAAGTATACGCAATCCAAATAATGTAGACATACTGTGTACTCGATAGATGGCGCAATACTATTTGAGTCCGAATGTAACTCTACATCCAAACTCTGCACGTAATAATTTCTCCGCTCCATCAACCCTTCACCTCGGACAAAATAACTCAACCAGATTAAGCCAGGTGGAAGCATGCCAACCAAAGCATATTTACATAAAATTAAGATTAAGATAAACTAAACATAATCAAAATTAAGTTCTATTACATTGCCTGAATAAAAATAGCCTAAAACTACAAAAAAAAAAAAAAAAAAAAAAACACACACACACACACTATCTATTAATCAATACAAAAATGCATTTCTTATAAGTAACATTGAAGCAAATGCTTTACATATTTGAATGATAACAAATAAAATTGTTATATAAACCATATCACATACATTAATCATCTCATAACTTTATTTATTATAGTTTCCACATAACAAAACATATAAATCACATATCGATCATAACTTGAAATTATCAAGAGCAGACTTACCATCAAGACCTTTTGAACTGAAAACAATCTGATATTCCCTTACTGTAATGTCTTTGTACTTAGGAAGATCTTTCTCTGATAATAGCTTCTTTATCGGACCATAGCGCCTCTCAAATGGATAGAAGTTCGTGGAGAAGAAGCACGCAACAGAGACTCTTGGGCCAATCTTGCTCGTTCGTACTCTATGCACAACGCTCTTAAATTTATCATTAGTGATCAGCTACAGCATCAGAAATGAATTTAATCATTGAGTAAACAAAATATGTTTTCTTATAGCTATAGCATTCTAGTAGATTTTAATTAAAACATTAAGGGCCTGTTTGAGATCAATTTTATTTTATATTTTATATTTTTTAAAGTTATTTTAAAAAAATATTTATTTAGCATATTTTTAAATGTATTTTCTATTTTTTATTTAGAAAACAAATCATAATGTTTTTCAAAATATTCAAAATAAAATTTAAACATTATGAGTAATTTTTAAAACAGTTTTCACTATCAAATATATTTTATTTCAAAATCAAATAAAAAAAATAAAAAATAACAATGATCTAAACAACCCCTAAATAACAAAAATGCTACAATCAAACATAGTTAAATCAACTTTCTTGAAAAAAAAAAAATTGTAAAAGAAAAAAACTATCCAAAACTTATTCAAAGTCCAACTAACATAAGTAAAATGCTTACTTGTAAGAGATCACCAATATTAATCACAAGAGCTCCAGGAATCGAGGGGACATCAATCCACTGATTTTTATGAAGAACTTGCAAGCCGCCAATATTATCTTGAAGAAGAACAGTTAGAAAGTCTGGATCTGCATGTTTGCTTGTGCCGAGAGCGAGTTCTGGCTGAGGGCATGGGGGATAATAGTGGCTTAAATGAGATAAGCCTTTGGCGCATTCTAAATCATTCAAATATTGAGCATTCAGGCCAAGTCCCTCTGACAGTAGTTCGAATAGAAGATGCCCTAATCTTTTGACGTGGCTTGTGTATTCCATAATTATATCTCTACATGTACAAAATCTTTTCTTGTCAAAGATTAATCATTTAACCACCACTACATTGGAAATGGTTTTATTGTTCAAGGAATTTTAAAATTTTATAGATAAAGAATTATAAGATCCTATTGGCTTTTTTGATTAGGTTTAAGATAAGCTAAAGTGATAATGGGCTTAAGCCTTAATTAAGGTTAAGTTATTTAGTTAAAAAATAATAACCTACTATGACTTAAAAATATCTTAAAAACTATGTGGTTGCTTTTTTCATGCTTAGGTTGTATTTGAAATATATATATATTTTTACATTAAAAAGGGTGAATGATGTGTGTATATATATATATATATATATATATATATATATATATATATATATATATATATCAATCAAATAAAAAAAAAGAGAAATGGAGATTTAATTTAAGTAAACTGTATTAAAGATGAAGATCATAAAGTACTTTTCTAAAAATAGAATATTCAACATAGGTGGATGAGATATTTTAATTAAATTTTTAATGAATGTTGTAAGAGTATAATTGACTTTAGCAACCATAAAATCATAAATGGAAATAGAGATTATTTTATCATCATATCAGTAAAAATGAAGTTGGAGATATTTTAACTGAAATGAAGTGTGGTAAAGCAGTAGTATCTGATTATATTCCAACGGGATTATAAAATTGCTTAGGAGATCAAAGAATTTCTTGACTTACTAATCTTTTTAATGTTATTTTCAAGACAAAAGATGATGAGTGGAGAAAGAGTTTGTTAGTACTCATATTTAAAAATAAAGATGATGCACAAGAGTGAAATATGAGAAAATTAATTAAGTTGATATGTCATACACTAAAATTATGGGAGAAGTAATTGAGCATATGTTATAACATGATACAATACAAAAATTTCTCAAAACTAGTTTAGATTCATATCGGATAGGGCTAGGGCTACCATGAATGTTATACATTTGTTGAGATATTTGATGGAGAAATATAGATAAAGGAGAATCTACATATGATATTTATTGATTTAGAAAAAACACATTATAAAATTTTAAGAAAAGTACTTTGGAGAGTTCTAGAAAAGAGATGAGTTAATATTGATTATATTAAAGTCATTCAGAATATGTATACTAGAGTTAAGGATAACTAAACAAATATTTTCCTATTTAAGTTGAATAATATCAAGGATCAACTTTAAGTTTATATCTTTTTGTTTTAGTTATGGATGTTCTTACTAGTCATTTACAGAGGATACACCTTGGTATATGATTTTTGCTAATGATATTTTTCTTGTTGATAAGACTAAAGAGTTCAAAATAAACTTGAATCATGGAGGTCAATTTTAGAGTCTAAAGGCTTATCTTATATATCAACTCAAATTGATAATAATTTTTTTGTTAGAGTGATAACTATAAAAAGGTTATTGACTGATTTTTTGAGCTACTTGTCACGCCTCAAAGTTGAGTTATGAGGTTTGACGAAATCCCTTTGGCATGACATGACAAGTAGAGGTGAAGGAATTTTTTTCCAAAACCATTCCAAAATGGAGTCATATGACATTAAAAGTTTCGGAGAACTCTACACAAATCTAAACTCATCTAAGAGATTCTAAAAGACTTGGGATGTTTTGGGAATATTTTAGAAGTCTCCAGAATTTTCTAGAACTTTATAAATATTTGAAGAGTAATAAAAAATATTCTAGAATATTCTTAAATCATATAGATATTTGGGGCATAATCTTGGAGACTCCAAAACTCTCCAAATATTATGAAATGTAATAATTATAAAAGAAATAGCGTGGAGTATTCTAGAGAACTATGCACATATGTAATATGTAATGTATTCTAAAATATTTTTAAGCATGAGAGAACTATAAATAGGACCCTCTCTCTTATTTGTAACAATCTTATGAGAAGAGCTTATGAGAACTCCTAGAGCATAGAAAAATCATTGTACTCCAAGCTTCGTACATCTCTCTTTGTTTAGTGAAAGTTCCTTCACATTGAAGTCTTTCTCTTGCTCTCTTATGTGTGGGCATTTTAGCATAGCATTGTGTGTGGATAAGTCTGACTTAGCATGAAGGGATGATGCTAAGGCTGCAAGACAAGCTTCAGGGAAATTTTAGCTCGTGACATGCCGCTTAATAAAGTAATAATAATAAAATGATTTTACGGTAGAACACTAGAACCTTTCACGTATCACCAAATTTACCTTCAAAAGAAAAAAAAAGTACCTGCAAACTTCCGGCAATTCCTCCGGCTTGCGGCCGGCTCCGCCATTGTGCAGTAAGGGTATCCCTCCAATTCGCCACCGGTGATTGGTGCAGATCAAAATTGCAATTAAAATTCACAGCCCTGCTCTGATCGCGCGTGTAATATCGCATCTTCACCTCCAAATCCTGCTCGTTAAATCTCCTCACGCCTGCCAGCATCTCGTCGAGCACAGCCTGAGGAATCCCATGATTCAACACCTGGAAGAACCCGAACGTCTCTGACGCCCGTCTCACGAGCTCCACCACGGTCTCCCGCCCCGCCGTGCCTCCGTTGATTCTTCCGAGGTCGATTACCGGAATCTCCAATCGGGCGGCCGAGGTCGGCTCGGTTCCGGCGATAGGTTCCGGCAGGTGGTGGAAGAACCGAGGGATCTCGGTAACGCCGGCGTCCACGAGGCCTTTGACCCCGGCTTTGGTTTCGTCGAAGGCCTTTATCTCGCTTTCTCTGTCGCAGTAGGCCATGGCTTCCACTGAGGCAGAGAGATGGGAAGAAAGGTCTGTTTGAGTAATTTCGTCGAGCAGTTAGTGGATGGCCTAACCGGGGTATCGGTGTCGCTCAGCTCACTGCGAGGACTTCAGCTGGCTTGGAGAGTGCGACCGCTACTTCAAAATTGGCTAAATTTTTAAATTAAGCAGATTTTAATCTTTAATTAGAGAAATGGGCATTAAAAAAAATTTTAAAATTTGGCACAGTCATATGTTCAAAGCGACTGGCTCCATATGAATTACACGCCCATTGAACAGGCTACTGCTCCAAAATAATTTTTTTAAAAAAACTATGGACTAGCGATATTTTGGCTATATGAGTTGTCGTCGATTGAGCGGTATCGTCAATCGGCACAAATTCACCTTTTTCGTTGAAAAAGGCAAGTGACCCATTGCGGTTTTGACAATCTTGAAAAATTCGCGGGTTTGAAAAGTAATCGACCGACGGTATTTTGGTATTGGTTGTCCATTAATTGAGCGAGATTTGTATCTTTGGAATCGACGTGAAATTCTCCACGACTTTCATGTTGACCGAAAAAGGTGATTGTGGCATCTTGAGTAGCAGTTTTTGCCAATGCACGAAAAATCTGCGGCATCGTTTTGAAAAGTGCGACCAGCCGCGGTATTTTGGCCATATCGGAGTCGTCCATTGTCGGAATTGAGCGAGCTTGGTATCATTAGAATTGAAAAGAAATTCCCCACAACTTTCATGTTGACCAAAAAAGGGGATTGTGGCCCCCTTGCGTAGCAGTTTTTGTCAATGCTCGCAAAATATGCGGTGCCGTTTTGAAAAGTGCGACCAGCCGCGGTATTTTGGCGGTATTAGAGTCGTCCGTTGTCGGAATTGAGCGAGCTTGATATCGTTGAAATCAACACGAAATTTCTCACAACTTTCATGTTGACTAAAAAAGGCGATTGTGACCCCTTGCGTGGTAGTTTTTTCCAATGCTCGGAAAATTTGCGACATCATTTTAAAAAGTGCGACCAAACACGGTATTTTGGCCGTATAGGAGTTGCCCGTTGTCAGAATTGAGTGAGCTTGGTATCGTTAAAATTGACACAAAATTTCTTATGACTTTCATGTTGACCAAAAAAGGCGATTTGCGGCCCCTATAGCAGTTTTTTCCAATGCTCGCAAAATCTGTGGTACCGTTTTGAAAAGTGCTACCAGCCGCGTTATTCTCTCCGTACCGGAGTTATTTATTGTCGGAATCGAGCGAGCTTGGTATCGTTGGAATCAGAACGAAATTTTCCACGACTTTCATGTTGACTTAGAAATGAGACTGTGGCCCGTTGCACAATATTTTTTGCAGATATGGGTGGATACAAAATAGCAACACAGGATGGATTTACTGACATGACAATTTGGCATTGAACATTAATAGAAAATAATATATGTGACAATCTCATTACAAAGTTTGCTAGTTGAAATATTTACTCAGCATGACAAATTTCTAGCTCTTGACTACTTCTCCAAACTTCTGATTCAATACCAACAAGATATCACTTATCTTCGCGCCAAAATGCAATTTACTCGAATAAAATATATAACATAGAAAAACATACAACAATGATATAGTAGTAATATGTACATAAAGCTATCTTGATCTACAAATAAAGGCGACAAGTGATGACATCTAATGACGATGTCTACGTGGTGGAAGTGCGTCACTCCAGAAATTATCTTGGCGGTGGTTGGTCTCAAAATGGTGTTATCGATCTGCTTCATCTTCGACTGGTGGTTTCTCACGGATCACCGAGGTATCTCCTGTGATGCTCCTGGCTGAAAGGGGACAGTGGGGTACACTCCGTGCATATGCGGCATATAGACCGGCGGGTGAGGATATATGGGAGGGCCTGCTGCTTGCCATGACTGAAATGGACTGAACATGGCTTCTTGATATGAGTGCAATGCCAAATAGCTGTATGAACCGACATCCGGCATGACACGGACGCATCAAATCTTACGATATCACGAGAAGTTGAAGGTGTAGAAGAATTCGGCTTCATCTCAGATCACTATCACGCTATGAAATGTGCATATTCTTGCGTAGTTCCTTGCATAACTCCTCATAAGTGTTGATCGAATGTTGAAAATCAGTGTCTTGATCTCTCCCGAAACAAGGCTGAAAGATATCTTGTGTGTGCAAGATATATTCACGCTGTAGAAAAGTATGTAATTAAGTACTCATTACATATAAATATTTACTTAACATGTAGTTTTTTAGTGCTTACCATTAGTCTCTCTCCAGGAGCTCGAGGATAGTGGATGGTAGGAAGAATGGTAGGAGCCCTCAGAATATACAAGGAAGCCGATACCCATGTACCGACAATAGGGTCCTGTGTAACATCATTCACGATAATAACAAAATCATGTTTGGCCCCCCACTATGATATGTAGACCTGGTGATAATCAACCCAATCAACATCAGCTTTCCCGCGACCATCAACTCGCTGAAATGAAGGATCTGCGCCCACGCCCACTCTGATGTACTCAAACTATCTCAAAGACACGCATGGGAGGTACCACTTTTTCCACCGACTGAGGGTACCCCATGAAGTCAAATATCATCCAACAAGCAAACACCGACTCTCGTATGCACTATCGCATATGACTCTCATATCATTTACAACATGAAAGAAAAATTATATGTCATATATATGATTATAGAGGTGACTATATGAACAAATTGTGCTCTTAGTCATGCGCCTGGAAACGGTACCTGCAATGTTGGTTGCCCAACATGTACATGCTCACGACCAAAACCTCAAGTGGTGACATCCGCCATGTTGGTCTTTGGTGTGGCCTCACTCCCCTACAAGTTTGCTAACACAGTCGCTCCTATGGAGTACCTGCTGAACAAGCTCAAATCATCCAGTAGTGGTAAGTACTGCAAATGGACCTCAGACCCAGATGTATCTGACAGAAAGAAGTAGCCACTAGTGAACAAAATGTAAGCTCTAAGATGCATAAGTAAGTCAGCATCCGGTAGATCTAAGTATGAGTCCTTATAAAATGTCCACCGCAGCCAACATAGAGGTAAGCAAGTCCGTGCATGCGCCTGCCCCATGCAAAATGTGGATGTATTGGATCATGATATATAACATCGGGCTCTGGATGCTTACCGATGAGCTCATCACAACAATCGGGCCATAACAACCATTGCCTACCCTCCCCTATCACTGTCAGTCCGATAATAGGAGGCCCATCAATCCGTATGCCTAGAATCATAGCCACGTCTTGCAAAGTAACTGCCATCTCTCCAAGCTAAAATGAAATGTTTGTCATGGTGACCGATTTAACTAAAGCCGTAAGCAAGAGGTGGTGATCAATATAATCTTGGAGTTATGAAACACAATCTAAGATAGCGCAACCATCCATAAATTCACCACTCTCAACATCAGTGTGATGTTGCTTCAAGAACTGTCGCCTGCATAATATGAATTGAGGATTTAATATAAATACATTTACTTTAAGCTAACTTTGACAAATAATAAATCATACTAGATCTGGATGCCCCTGTGGTTCCGCGTAATGAGGGGATCTTTGGGGTGTACCTCGGTGGTGCAGTCTTAGGAGGCTCCTATCTACCCGACATCTACCTGCTCCTACTTCCTTAGATGTCGTTTCATTTGTCTGGCGCACAACTTCAGAAAGTACATGTCAACACCATAAAACATAAACCATCAGAAATATAATGGCGTAGATAAAACATAAAACAACGTAAGTACTTATACAGTCCTACATACACAAGTCCAACATACACAGGTCCACATATTGCAATAGTACTGAGAGAAAAACAAACTACTAACAACACACACTAAAGATGTCCTACATACACAGGTCCAACAAACACATGTCTATAGAGACATACAACAGAAAAAGTAGACTATTAATAACGATATACCATCGCGATAGAAAACACGGACAACATAATAATGCTTGAAAGATACATAACAAAAGTAAACCGTCACACATACCAAGAAAAACACACCCTAAACTAGCAACAATATAGAGAAAAATATACATGTGCATCCACGATAACATCAACAAACCTCGGAAATAGTACAAAAACATATCGATTAAAAGTATGAGAAAACTACATTATAGATACACAAGAACAAAAGCTTAAGAATAACACAAGGACAGAATAATGCAGTAGTTCACGCAAACACACTAAGTCCTACGTAATCAATTTTGTGGACAAGTGGCTCTATTGTGCCCAACATTTTTGCACAATCTACATATTCTATTACTTCATTTTACATTCTCATCCATTGTGTTAGTATTTCTCCTGTCCGGTCCGTTGCCTTCTAATATTTAGTAGCTCAATCATGACATAGATATGACATTAGCTCGATCCGGATGACATGGAATTTATACGCATGGTACATTTGCAATGAGTGAGCGTGATATGTACTATGAATGGCTCAAGTGACGTTGCCCTAACATAACTATAACTTGCAACATGGCATGTGAAGTAATTGTGGCTGTCTGCATGTACAACTACAACTGTTTTGTTCTTGCAATTCAACCTTAAATGACATTGAGGACATGTTAAACACTTGAAATTCATTTAAATTTATCCTTGTGGGTTCTGGACATCTCCTAGCTTCACGCTTATTCTGTTGCAGCATTGCCTTGACACGTGGTGCGAATATCGAATCACTTTATCTGATCAAATCAGAAGATGTCTCAATGCCTTTGGTGAAAACTGATACAAGATTGTAATAAATTGATGTAATTAGAGCGACAATCCACGCGTCTCTCAAAGACACCGTTAAAACACTTGGCGTGGTCATGGTATGAACGATACGCCATCATGAGTCACATTCACCACATCTCTTGCAACCACTCGAACCTGCATTAATATTCGATTTCATGTAACGTGAAGGTGTGAATGCCATTTGTATTACCCACCACATACATCTTTTGACACATAAATTCAGCATCGAAAATACCCATAGTTCTGCATGCCTTCTTGAAATTCTCTCTAAGATGGCGTAAGGAGTGTCGATGCTTAGCCCAGGAAAAAAATTCACTGCATCCACGTACTAAGCCCGAATGTAGGTAAGAGATAATGCATAAATCAACCTGAGTACATATAAGCGGAATTAAGTCCTGTAATGTCCAAATAAACCAAGCCCAGGACTCATTGCACTCTGCTTTAACTATTACAAATGCTAGAGGATATAAGCCATTATTTGCATCAATCCCAACTGCAGTAAGAAGAGTTCCTCTGTACTTTTCCAACAGAAATATGCCATCAAGACTTAAGATTGGTCTGCAAGATTGCCAACCAATAATTGATGGCCCAAAGGACCAGAATATGCATTGAAAACGCCCATTCGCTTGATCAATATGGTACATCGCTGCATACATCGCACACATGAAGTGGTATGAATGGTCAGTATGACTCTTCCCAACTGCCAAAAATAGAATGTATGATCTTTCTGCGTGCACCCCAAGTTTTCATATAGGACACCTTAATATTAAATTTTGATTCCATATGGCCAATAATTTTTTTAGGCTTCAAATCCAACTGATATCTAATGATAGGTTGGATGTAGTAGCTAATAAACTGTGAACTACACTACTTGTGTCCAGTACTCAATATCGAATGAGTACATGTGTGTGGGGATGCTATACTAGATATCCTCCAAGCACCACCCAGCTTCTTGCTCGCACAAGCATGTAGACGCCACATGCATGGCCTACTGGGATGATTGTTATATATGCAAAGTACAGTAAACCTTGCCTTGTTGGAGTCATATGTTACATACTCCACGCTATTCGTTATGGACCAACCATGAATAGTAAATTTAAGGTGTCTTTTATCATGGAAATACATCCCCTCAATTAAGTCATCTGGAATGAAATTCTCTTCCAGAAAAATAGAATCTTCTGAGAGGCCATCGAAATTTAATTGTTCATCCCAGTCTTGTGCTGTGTGGCAGGCTTGAATATAATCGTTGCTACTGAACATGTGTTCCTCAACAATGTTTATTTTATTAGAGTAATCTTTTAGCAAATGATCGCTCCTTAAGTCTAGACATTGTTCTTCTCCAATGTCACCTTTACTATCAGTTGTGTTAGAACTCGTTGCACTAGGCATTATTTCATAGCCCTCATCTTCAGTCGGTAACGGTGCTACATGATCGCCATGGTATTCACCCCTACTAGCAGAAATGGAGGCAATATGATGAACACGAATAGAACAAGAATATCTCTCTCTCATCGCAAATTATGACGTAGTGTATAAGATTAAAATGAAAAAGATTAATTGGATAATGCGCGTACCTACGAAAACCTTCCTTCATTGAGGTTGGTCTGGTATGGTTCCTGTGATAGTATAGTCATGTGTACAGCTTCAGTTGGATGAAATTCAACTCCAGTGAAATTATGAACTTCGCTATCCTCTGTTCGTTTCAACTCAACTTCGACATATGCAATTACAGGTTGTATACTTGCTGCATTAATGATGGACTCACATACTTCATCGTCATTTATTGGAGAAGCAACGAACCGCACCAACAAGAAATCTACATATGAGATTAATTTTAAAATGTGTCAAATCAACTTTCAATGACCTCATGATCCGATTCTATAAGCTTGCAAAATTAGTCCATCGTGAAACTTGTATAGGACAGTTTTTTCCACCAGTGTACATAGGGAAGAAATCTTCACTAATACTGAGTTGGCTGCCATAATATAATACTAAATAAACTGTGTCTGAACTCATATTTGAATTTAAAAATGTGTATTGGAGACAGGAAAGCTAAATATCACACCTGTTTAAATCAATCAAATTTATAAGAACTGTATGGATCGCACTGCGTAGATGTATATTATCACCTAACTCTAACAAAATGACTCAAATTATCTAAAAAAATTAACCATAATTCGATGAAAAAAAGTACATCACTCAGACTTAATTTCTGTTAAAGTAAAGACAACCAAAATGAATAGCACCTTGAATCTCAAACCCCAAATCTTATTTTCAATTTTTTACATCTCATCTATAATCCTTGTAATCTTCAAACCCAAAAAATATCATTTATTCACAACTGTCATTTTGCCAGTAAGTAATTGTAAGATCTGAGATAACTACTAATTTCTCAATCATTCATAAGCACAAAACAACAAACTATAAATAAACATACAATCAAATTCAATATTTAAAACACAAAGAAGTCACTTAAAATACTCATAAAATACACATAAATACACAGAAATATAAATACACTCCTAAACATATATATCCAACAACATATACCTAAACCCTAAAACATAAATACACTCCAAAAGTTTTATGCCGTAGTAATTGTAATAAATATAACTACTAATTTTCTCAATCATCCATGAGCACAAAACAACACATGACAAATAAACATACAATCATATTCAATATTTAAAACACAAAAAAGTTACTTAAAATACACAAAATATAAATATACTCTTAAACATACATATCCAACAACACATACCTAAACCTTAAAACTTATATTTCTTAGCAAAATTAACATCTCCACTAAAATATCAGATGTACATTTGAATTTAAAAATGTGTTCTTCATTTATTTGCAAAGTTTATATTTTCTCTAAAATATAAATCCAACAACACATGCCTAAATCTAAAATTTACTTTTCTTTGCAAAATTAACATTTCCCCTAAAATATTAGATATACATTTGAATCTAAAAACATGTTCCTCATTTTTTGCAAAATTTATATTTTCCCTAAAATATCAAATCCAACAACACATGCCTAAACCCTAAAACTAACTAATCACATGATAAACTAAGTAATCACATGTTAAAATAAACATAATGAACACTTTAATGCTTTTTTCTTAAAAAAAAGAGTTTCAAAAAAAATACCTACAAAATACCGTTGAAAAAACTTAAATCCACTCAAAATCGATTATTGTCCACAATGGCTTTTTCTTGAGATTAGAATGTTGGTCAGAGTCCATCAAAGGCTACCAAGGAAGAAAGGAATGAGATGGAAACTTTAAAAGGGTTTTAATGTGCTTAGCGAAGCGACGAGAATTCATGTGTTGAAGCGACTGTGCCTAGTTTTAAAAATTTGTTTAATGCTTATTTCGTTAATTAGAGTTTAAAAATTGCTTATATTAAAAATGGGGGATTTACATACATACCACACAATTCTTATATATTTACATATCTAACACTCAAACTTCAATTTTTACATATATAATATCCAAATCTTCAATATCACATCAAAAATATCATCATAACTCACTTTTTAAGAGTGAAATGTACTTTTTAATCATAGAAAAGTGTTAGATAAGTAAATATCTAACTTTAGGTATTAGATATGTAAATACATAAGAATTGTGTGATTTGTATGTAAATCTTCCATTAAAAATTTGGTTTCGTTGAAGGCCTTTATCTCGCTTTCTCTGTCGTAGTAGGCCATGGCTTCCACTGAGGCGGAGAGATGAGAAGAAAGTTCTCTTTGAGTAATTTCGTCGAGCAGTTAGTGGATGGCCTTACCGGGGTATCGGTGTCGCTCAGCTTACTGCGAGGACTTTAGACTAGTGGCTTCACTGGCTTGCAGAGTGCGACCGCTACTTCAAAATTTGGCTCCACGGATAACGACAATGGCAATAATGCAATGACAATTTCAGATTATATATATATATATATATACACACACAATAGGCATGATTCATAAAAATTATTTTGTTATTATGATTGTCTATGAAGGAATAAGGAGTTAGTAAAAATATATATATTTTTTAAAACTAGAAGATTTAAGTTTAAAATGCATTCTAATTACTAATTATTAAATTTTAATTTAATTATTATTAAAACTCAAAATTAAGAAATATATAAATTTCAAATGAATTTTTAATGTTATAATTTCACCAAAATCAATATAAGAGATTTTGATTCATTAGGAAGAACTTTTATAATTATTAAAATAAAAGGATCACAAAAAAAATATATTTCTTCAAATATAAATACACTCAATTTTTTCATAAAATAAAATAATAAAAAATAAGATCAAATATTCAAATATTTTGAGATAACTATTTACTTCTCTTATTGATTAAAAATATGACAATAAATATGGATATCATAGATGATCCTCCCAAAGTCAACCATTTTAAACTCCAAAAGCCATGAAGGGATGAGCAACACAATTTAAGAAAATTTAAATTTTTTATGTGCACTTAACATCTATGAGAAGCCTCTAAAGTATACACCTAAGTAGATCCAAATGATTCTTATATAAACGATGTCATAGTGAAATAAGTTAATGAAAAGAGAGAGAGAGAGAGAGAGAGAGAGAGAGAGAGAAAGAAAGAAGATAGATGATGCCACTATTCATCTAGAATTGAATGTGCAGCAATTTTTTGGAACAAAGATGATCTGATGCAACCCTCTTAAAATGATGATTGACGAGAGAAATTATAAGAAGATTGTTTTTTCTTTTATTAAAAACTTATTCTTTTTTTTCTTCTACTAATTGTATGCTACATTGTGGTTTATTATAGTATTCAAGGTTACTATAATGATCTCAATTTGCTACACTAAGTTTGTCAAAATTGACCGATAGACAACTCACTAAAAAATTTCGAGTTGAAAATAATTTCAATGGTCCGCCAATAAAATTAACCCAATTAATTATTCAGGTGGGGTTCGAGTTGACCCCGCTAAATCAAAATTGACATTTTTGATCCAAGAAACTAAGATTTGACTCATTTTTTACCTACAAACTTGAATTTATGGATTTTAATTTGATTTTATAAATGTATAAAAGATCATTCGATTCATGTTTGGGTCAAGAAAGTTCAGTTGAGGTCTTTGACTTTAATAAAAATTTTCTTTATTTTGGTCAAACCCACTTATCACCAATTGACACCCTATTTGCAAAGATTGTTGATAGAGTATTCAGAATACATTATTTGAGAGAGAATTTAAATCATTTATTTTGCATGAAATAGTCTACTTCTAGAGAAAAAAGATTTATTATACATTTCTACTTTCTTATTCTAACTAAATTAACAATCATATCTTAACCCCTATATGTATATTATGCCTTCTCCTTATAGCCATAAAATTATGGCATAACAATTTGTTTTTCAATTATCTAAATGCAAATTTTGACAACTAAATTTTATCTTAAAAATAAATATAATATTATTATCTCAACAACTTCCTAATTTGAAAATCTTTGTCTTGATAAATTTTTGAGATTAATTTAATAATGTGACAACAAATTGGATATCTTAACTACTCTTCTCATTAATTTACACATTACTTTTTTTTTCTCAATGCATGATAATATTTAATATTTATTAATGGACTGTTGACCTCATTTTTAAGATGAGCTCTCAACCTCTCCATCTTAGACATAGGACTTCTCTTAGACTTTAAGAATTCCTTAGTCTTAAGACATATCTAGTGATTAGGTGGACACTTAACCTAACCCAGACTGAAGAGTCAATCAGGAATAGGTCATGCCTTAGGAGTGTTAGAAAAATTTGCCTACCCTATAGCTTGAACCAACTCCTCACTTAGTTCTTTCAAGTCAAACTTCAAAACTCATATCAAACTAATTCCAAATCAAAACTTGACTCAATTCAATGGATTTTATTAAATCATGAATCAATTCCAAATGACTGAAACCCATGATTGAATTCCAAATTCCAAAATCTTTCTTAAGTCATTTTGATTTCTATCTTATGGACTTAGCTCAAATCAAATTCAAATCAATTCAACTTCAAGAGATTTTCTCATAACCTATTTATATTCTCATTTATATTCACAAATATAAACAAAATCTAAATTCAAATCAATCAAACAAAATCCAAAACTCAAATTCAAATTCCAAGAAAATATTTCCAAAGCTCTTTGATTCTATCTTATGGACTTAGCTCAAATCAAATCCAAATCAATTCAAATTCAAGAAATTTTCTCATAAACCATTTATATTATCATTTATATTTATAAATATAAATAAATTATAAATTCAAATATCCAGAATCAATTCAAAAATTAAATCCCAATTCAATCAAAATTCAACTTAAGCCTTTCAAGTCAAAATCTTGAACTTAGCCAAACCCTTGATTTTTCTACATGATTTAATCAATCCTTCAATCATGAATCCAAATATAAACATAAAGTTTAATCCTAAAACCAAAACCAAATTTTTTTTAAAAAATCAAACCCAAATCAAACTCATGTTCACCCTTTGAACTTGAAATTGTCAAATGGATGAAAACCCATTTGACTCCAAATCTCTTGCAAATGAATTTATATTTCAATCATAAATTCATATGTGAGTTCAACCAAACTTGAATCAAGCCTTGATCAAGCCAAGTAAACCTAATTGACTCACTTGACCCAAAGTGACCAATTTGACCTACATGAACTAAAATCTAATTCAATACAAATCAAAGTGAGTTAAGCTGATACAAACATTATGTCATGTTTGTTGATCATCATAGGTTAATCAATTATCATGAATTGGGTCAAACCTTCACGCTGACCAAGTCAACCCTTTAACCCATAGGAACCCAAACTAGCCAAATTATAACATAAACCAAATTGATGAAAAATCAAGTTCACTCCAAATTGATTATTGAACTTGACCAAAGCCTCAATTAAACTCAATTTGACCAATTGGTCGACTAGACCCAACCTAGCCCAATTGATCATGAACTCAACCTGACTTGAAAGGTCAAATCAACTTGAAATTAAACCAAACCAAATTTAATTGAAATCAAAGCCTACAATATATTCCAAATGATCAACCAAACTCAAACCAAGCCATGATTCAAGCCAATTTGGTCAATTGGGTCAAATCGATCAACTTAGCCCAAATTGGCCTAAAGGATCAAATTGGCCAAAATCCAAATTAAATACAAATTAAACCAAATTAATTGAAACCAATTGAACCAATATACTCCAAATTGTCATTTGAACTTGACCTGACTCTTGGTTTGACCCAATTTGATCAATTGGTCACAAGACGATTGATTTGACCCAAATGGGTCAAATTAACTCAAATTAAACCAAATGAACTTCAAATGACATGAAATTTGGTCCAACTTACTTTTGACTCATTTCAAATCTGCCCAAATCAAAAATGCTAAATGACCACTTTAATTAGACCATGAGAAAAGACACTTTCTCAAGTGGTCATTTCTCTTCGTGACACTCATCCAATAATGTCCAAGTATCAAGGACATTGATTTTCTAACCCAAGGAGTGGTTGGAGCAGCCATGACTCATGAGGAGGTGATTTAAATCCACATAGGCATCAAATTATTTAAATCAATTGAAACTTCCTAAATTTATAACTAATTGTAGAAAATTCTAAAAACTATAAACTCTAGCTCATTTTAAAGATAATTCAGAGGAGAATCCAATAAAATTAATCCTAATTTAATTTGAATAATAGAGTTTCCTTAATTAGGATTTATTTGATAACTTATTAACTCTAATTACTCTCTAATGACTTCATTAATTAATTCAAAACTTCTCAGGCATATTTAGTGAGATGACTTCTGCCTCCCCTAAATTTCTTAGAATTTATTAATGAGTTAATCTAGAAATTTAATTAATGAATCCTTAATCACTCTCTTAATGTAATTAAGCTTAATTAAGCATGTTTATAGTGGTTTAATTGCTTGATTAAGATAATTAAACATTGTTTAAGTGATTAGGAGATTTATAGAATAATTTTAGGATATTTTTCTTAAGCTATTCCCTAAACCCCCTTTCTTTCTTAAATACAAATCTAATTAAGGGTTAACCCACTAATGATCTACTTAATCAATCAAATCAAAAACAAAATTAATCTAGAAACTTAATCAATCCTTCTTGGGTAGATACTTAGGTGTTCAATAATTTAAGTAAACTTAAAGAAATCATACCAAACCCATATGTGTGGGAAAGGTTATGAAAGTACTTAAATTAAACCCTTTAGCTTAATTAATCATTAATTATAAGATAATTGTATTAGGTACCTTTCTTTCCTAGGATGCATTGCTAATTTAAATTCCTTGTGATTTTATATCATATAATAGCTCATAATTATTTGATTAAATATGTTAAAATGGTATAGGTAAGGGGTAATTAATGAACTTAATCTACACCTTAACATAACCAAAGCATAAAATTAATCTAATCACCTAAAAATTAAACTAAAATAATATACATGTGAGAATGGGTAAGGACTAGCAAACCTTCTCATACTTTCCTAATTCAATTCAAACTCAAAACAAAATGAAAGTCTCTTTAAACAACTTTTGATTCTCTTTAAATAATCTTACTTCATAAGATTATCTTTAAGAATTAATTAGCGTGAGTGAAGTTACATGCTTACATCACTTTATTTATTTACTAGCATGCTAAATGTGTATGTCATATGAGTTTCATACATTCATGCTTTTCAAAAATCAAATTCAAAATGAAATATTTTCTTTATGTCAAATTACATATTCTGGCAAAAATAAAAATATGAGTGGCTATTATCACTACTAAATTCAAAACTATTTTTAAAATCTATATATCAAATATCTAAAAATGAAAGCTTGCATGTGGATATAAATATGAAGATGTGTATAATGTACTTTTCCTTCTCTTTTCTATTAGTATAGTTTTGAATAGGATTTGGCAAATTATATAATTAATTTGAAAAGAATATAACACTTGCCTAACTCCTTTCCTATTCATTTCTATGTTATTGCTTAAAAGAAGGACATCCTTACACTTACACATATAAATTGCATAACCAAACCAAACAAACAAATATAAATTTTGTATCTTTCTTTTCCATTCATTTCTTTTGTACATATGCTTGTATTTAAGGAAAGTGGTATATTAGTCTGGACAACCCCGGGGTTGTGAGACTTTTTGTAGCCCTAAGTAGGTCTTGTACCTTACATCCCTGGTTAACAATGGCATTGTAGTCACTTATGCCTTTCATACATACATGTGTGCATATGAAAAATGGATAAGAAAATCTCTTTTCTACTTAATGAAAATCATGCATCATAAAGCATTCAAATTTTCTTAAGTAATTAACTTAGCATTCATCATAAAGTATGCTAAACATTCCCATTTGTATGTATAAATATGCTTAGGATCCATTCATATGCATGTTATACACATGTGAGAAAGAAATAAAATGTTGTGTGTTTTGTGATAGTAATTCACTTTACTTAATCTTAAAATGCATTTCTTTTTGAATAGGTTCATTTAGAGAAAATCTAAACTTAGGATCAATTAAAATACATAATAAAATTTTTACTAAACAAAAAAGCATTAATGAATCTACCTTAGAAATCACTTCAGGTAGGGAGGAAAGAGAAGTTCTCTTCACTTTTCCTCTCTTTACAACCATTAGTAATTAAGTAGGTTCATTCAAACCAAATCAAATCATCAAATAAAATTAACCCATATCAACTAAATAACTTAAATGAGACTACCCTTCTAAGTTGAACCTTTTCACACTTAGAAAATCCTAATGCTAAAGCCTAGCTAAGCATACCACACAAACCTTATATGACACACACATTAGGCTAAGTCACTACTTCTAGTCCTATGTTAGGGCGATGCATAGTTTGATGTTTGCTTTTTTTTATAATATTTTGTTTTAGTCTGGATGTTAGGGTGTATGTGTGTAGAATGAATGGTACGATGATTTAGTCTAATCATTGTCTTCTGTAGGGGATTGTGCTTAAGAGGTGCTTTAATAAAAATGTAATTTCTTTTGCTGTGCAGGTTGCTTATACCCTTAAGCATAATCCAAATAAGCTAGGTGGACTTGGTTACCCATATGTGGGGTGCTAAGTTCAATTTGTTTATATACATGCTTGGGAATATGTGGTTTGTTTAGCAATTCTCTATTTTTACAGGTTTTAGTTAGATTTACTTTTTTCCTTTTCATGTACCTTTGTAGTTAGGATTTTGGAATGATTGTTATGGGGGATGATGAGCATTGGTTATAAGATCACATCTTATTTAAGTTCAATTTGTTTTATATACATGCTTGGGAATATGTGTGGTTTGTTTAGCAATTCTCTATTTTTACGGTTTTAGTTAGATTTACTTTTTTCCTTTTCATGTAGTTAGGATTTTGGAATGATTGTTATGGGAGATTATGATGAGCATTGATTATAAGATCACATCTTATGTACCATGTGAAGCCTTTGGAGAATCCACATTCCAACTATTTAAAAGAAGGAACCAAAAGAAGAAAGAAGAAAGAAGAAAAGAAGAATGAAGAAATGAAGCTTGAAGACCACCATAACAATGAATTCCTTGCTTAATTGTACTTAATTCATTTGTAATCTAGGTTGTCTAAGGGTAGAGCTCGGCTACCCAATTTTTTTTGGGTTTGTGCGGTAGTGCCCGACCACAAATGACCTCTTATTCTTTTGCGTTAGCTTTATAAAATGTGTATATTTTGTTTAGCTTGTGCATTAAGATGTCATGTTTTTCCCTAGCCATAGAATATGTCATGCCTTAGGGTTAGGAAAGTTTGCCTACCCTTAGCTTAAACCATTCCTTACCTTCATTCCTTCAAGTCAAACTCCAAATCAATCTTATTTGATTTCCTCCAAATTCAAATCAACTCCATGTGATTGAAATCCATGATTGAAATCCATAATTGAAACCCATGAATGAAATTCTTAAGTCCAAATCTTTCTCAAGTCCTTAATCTCCTCTTAAGGACTTAGCCAAAATCATGATAAAACAAAATCAAACTCATGAGATTTTTCTCATAATTAATTTATATTCTCATTTATATTCACATATATAACTGAAATATAAATTCAAACCAATCAAACTAAATTCAAAATTCAAATTCAATTCTTAAAATTTCCTAAGTCTCTTAATTTCCTTCTAAGGACTTATCCAAAATTAACTCAAACCAAATAAAATATAAATCAATCAAACCAAAATTCCAAATTTAAAACCCTTCTTAAGTCATTAAATTCCTTTTAATGGACTTAGCCTAAATCATGATCAAATCAATTCAAATTCATGGGATTTTTTCATAACTCATTTATATTTTCATTTATATTCATATATATAATTGAAATATAATATAAATCAATCAATCTAAATTCAAAAAAAATCCAAATCCCTACTCCAAATATTTCTTAAGTCCTTTAACACTCCCTTTTAATGGACTTAGCCTAAATCATGATCAAATCACTTCAAATTCTTGAAATGTTCTCATGATCAATTTATATTCTCATTTATATTCACATATATAAATGAAATATAAATTCAAACAATCAAAACCTATCCAAAAAATTAAACTCAAATCCACTCAAAATCCAACCTAAGCCTTTCAAGTCAAAATCTTGAACTTAGCCAAATCAACTTCAAATCAAGCCAAACTCTTGATTTTTCTTCATGATTCAATCAACCCTACAATCATGAATCCAAATATAAATACAAACTTCAATCACTTAACCAAAATTCAATTCAAAAATCAAACCCCAAATCCATTCATATTCTTCCTTTGAATATGAAATTGTCAAATGAATCATAACCCATTTGATTTCAAACCACTTGTAAATGGATTTATATTTCAATCATAAGTCCATATACAAGTTCAATCAAACTCAAATCAAGCTTTGAACAAGCCATTTGACCCACTTAGGCTCACTTGACCCAAAGTGACCTAAAGTATCCTTATGAGCCAAATTCTAATCCTAACTAAATTGGATTGAATCAAACTCAGATATGTCTCTCATCATGATCAACAATCATCATGAGATGATCAGTCAATCAAATTGGGTCAAACCAAGTCAAACGTAAAGGTTGACCAAGTCAACACTTAACCTAAAATGAAACCTAACATAGCCATAATCCACCATAGGCCAAATTGGTTGAAACTTTTGATCTAAGTTCACTCATGACCTATGTTTGAACTTGACCAAGCCAACATTTGAGCCTAACCTAGCCCAATTGGCCCACTTGACCCAAGTTGGCCCATTTTGACCTAAAGGGCCAAAATGTGTCAAAACTTAATCTAAGCCAAATTGATTGAAACCAATGGGTCAAGTTCATCCTAAATCACTTGTGAAACTTGACCAAAGCCTCAATAGGCCAACCAAACCCAACCTAGCCCAATTGACCTTAGACCCAACATGACCTAAAGTGGTCATGTTGAGCCAAAATTGAACCTAACCCAAATTGATTGGAAACAAAGATATCAATCCACTTCATATGACTAACCAAACCTAAACCTACCCTTGACCTTACCCAAATAGGTCAAATGGGTCAAATGGGTCAACTTGACCCATCTGACCTAAATGAGTCATATGAGCCAAAGCCAAATATAATCCAAATTGAACCAAACCAAAGGCACCAAAACATTTCAAATAGTCATATGAACTTGACCCAACCCTTGGTTTGACCTATTGGTCAACTTGACCCATTTTGACCTAAATGGGTCAACATGAGCCAAACCCCATCAAATAGATTCCAAATCCAGTGAAACTTGGCCCAACCTATTTTCTAAACATACCAAACATACCCAAATTGAAAAAAAATCAAAATGACCATTATACCCCTAGGTCATAAAACAAATTCTTGCCTAGATAATGGGTATTTTGGTCATACACTCATCACAATCACTTGAGAGTTTTCTAAGAGCTCAAGGGGACCTAGTGATGAGTGGTGCACCCAACCTAATGGGTATGAGTCAACCCATTCGGCCCATGGACCAAACCCGACCCCATAGCTTGAAATTCAATTTTCAAACTCCTCCTAAAGCTCAATTGGATGCATATGGGAGTTAGCCTTCCACTCCTCTGGCCAAATCGACCATGTGCACACTTCAAACAACCCATCCCATGGTGTCAATTGGATCAAAATGGCAAGCTCATTGTCGGTCGTCCGATTGCCATAAGGGGAGATATACTCCCTCTAATCCACATAAATTTTCATTGCCACTTGATCGATTGGAACCTAGGAAGCCTTAGAAACCACCTCAGAGCATTCCCAAGGTCCCTAGAGAGGATTGAGATTTCCCATTCTTTGGTTTTGCACAGTGCAAAATAGGGGAGGTCCATTGAAGAGTAAACTTCTTCTACACTCAATCTCATCCAAATTCCTCCTACACTCATCGTCAGAGGATCAATTTGAGCCTACCCAAGCTTCCAATTGAGTTCCCACAGTAAGAAAGAACTCAATTCAATCAAAGCTGCAAAGGGAGTGAAGAGGAGTTGGTCCATAAAGCTCTACACTCAACCTCAAGGCCAAGGAACTTCAACAGGGCTTCGTCTCCACTAGAAGAAGCTACCTCATCGATCTCGAGTGTCGGTGATCACCTCGGGCGAGGTTAGTGATTTCCTGACCACTTAGGCTAAGAGGTGTTTGTCCTTTGTGAAAGAAATTTCCATTTCATGTGAAATCCACCATTGGATTTGCCGCTTTGGCCCTTTAAATGGTGTGGGTTGAGTCTTGAATGAATCTATTAAAGACCGGGCTTAGATCTCCCCTTGGATTGTGAATGGTTTACATTCATCCTCAAGGAAGAACTACCATCTTCCATCCCACATTTTAGATGGAAGATTGTGCACGTTTATATATCCTTTTTTCGATTTATAAACCGTGGGTGTATCCTCAGGCGTCCGATCATCTGATCTTTGATCAGAAGGATAAGGATAAAAGCACGAACACCATCGCCGTTCCCTTGACTTGACAACTTAAGTAGGGGGCTCATTGCATGACACGTGTAAAGTGCACCCATCTCACCATGAGGCATTAGCCATGGATTAGTTAGGGATTATCTATAATTCTTAATTAATTCAGATAACTTCAAAAAATCACAAATCCTACAAGAAAATTCAAAAAAAATATAAGGAAAAATGCCATGGATTGATAATCTCATCTAGAATATTTTAAAAATATTTTCAATTTATTTTGATTTTTTCTCTAAATTTGGTTTTCTTTGGGAATGTTAATTAGCTACTTATTCCCTAATTAAGCCACCAATTAATCTCAAACTTCTAGGGTTCAATATGACCTCTGCCTCCCCTAATTTTCTTGAGATTTATTGAGGCCTTGATTAGGGAAATTGCTAGCTCATTCCCTTATTACCCCCTTCATGTAATTAAGGGTAATTAAGATATAATTAGTAGATTTTCCCTATGATTAAGTTGGATTAAGGTTAGATCCAGTGAATAGATTTTTGGGAATAATCTTGGGGTATTTCCCTTAAGCTATTCCTTAAACCCCTTTTCTTTCCTTAATCCCTTCTTAGTTAAGGGTTAATTCATTAATTATCTCTTTAAATAATTTTCAAAAATTCTAAAAATTTCCTGAACTCAATTAATCTACCTTGGGTAGATGCTTAGGTGTTCAATAGCCTAAGTTTAATTAAGGAAATTAAAACCCCCTTTCATAAGTGTGAAAGGGTGTTTTAAAAGTACTTAAGCTAAAACCCCTTAGCTTAATTAACTTTTAATTGTGAGCCAAATTATATTAGGCCTTTGCAATACTAGGTGCATTACAAATTCATTCCTTGTGGGTTTTATGTCATCTCATTGGAGCATAATTATTAGTTAATTTTTCTAAGGTGGTGTGTTAATGTCAATTTAATGCATACCTTAACCTAATCAATGCTTAAAAATGGATTTAATTATCTAAAAATTAAAAAAATGTATATAAAACTCATGTGGGAATGGGTTAGGAAGAGAAAACTCATCTCACCTTTTTAAAATTAAATCAAACGTCAAACAAACAAAAATCATTTTGAAATTCACTTTGATTTATTGTAAGTTTTCTTATTCTTTAAGAATGTCTTTAGGAATTAAGTAAAGTGAGTTTGTTAACATGCTTTCATTGCTTTAGGTCTTTCCCAACATGTTAAGTTGTATGTCATGTGATTTATGCATTCATATTTCCATGTTTCAAAATTTTAAAATGAAATTGTTAACTTTATGTCAAATGTGCATGTGTTGGCTAAAGTAAAATATGAGTGGCTATTATCACTACTAAACCCAAAGTATTTCAAAACTTATAAATGAAACATCAAATCTAAAATTGTGCTATTCATATATTAATTATTAGCTTGCATGTGATGAGTTATAAAGTCATGTTTAGTGTAGCCTTTCCTTCCTTTCCTATGTTGGCATAGTTTGAATAAGGGTTGGTAAGATGTAGGGTTCATTTAAAAAGAGCCCAACACTTAATTCTATACCTTATTCATCCCTATGCCTCATCAAAGAAGGATTTCTTACATTTGCATGAATACATTGCATAAATAAAAATAAAATCATTAAATAACGTTTGCATATTCTTTTTCCATTTCATTTCCTTTATATGTATGTTAGTACTAAAGGAAAGTGATATATTAGTCTGGACAACCCAGAGGTTGAGGCTTTAAGTAGCCCTAAGTAGGTCTTGTACCTTACACCTCAACAAGTTAAATACTGTACTCACTTATGCCTTTCTTACTTTCATGCATGTATGTGAAATTTTGGATAAGGAAAATATTTTCTACTTAAGAAAAATCATACATCTCCAACTTCTAAATTTTCTAAAATAGATTACTTAGCATGCATCATAATGTGTGTTAACTATTCTAATTTGCATGTATAGATATGCTTAGGGTCCATCTATGTGCATGTTATATATGTTGGTAAAGAATTAAAGAAATGTATGTTATGTGAATTTTGATTCATTTTCTTAATCTTAAAATGCCTTCCTTTTTGGATAGGTTTGTTTAAAGTTGATCTAAACTTAGGATTAATTAAAATATGTAATTAAAACATTCACCTAAATGAAATTAAAAACATGAAACTCACCTTAAAAATTACTTAAGGATTAAGGAAGGAAAGAGAAGTTCTCTTCTCTTTCCCTCTCTTTATAACTTAGTAATTAATTGTAGGCTTCACTCAAATCAAACTAAAATATGAAATAAAAATAACCCAAAATAACTAAACAACTTAAATGAAACCCTCCTCTAAGTTGAACATGTCTTTCACACTTAGAAAATTTAAACCTAAAGGATTAAGCTAAGCATACCACATAAACCTTCACACACATTATAAGCCACCACTTCTAGCTTTAGGTTAGGAATATGATGTTATATTTTATTTTATGATGAATGTTTTGGACTGGATGTTAGGGTGTGTGCTCGTAGAATGAATGGTAGGACATGCTTAGTTTAACTATTATTTTCTACAGGGGATTGTGCTAAAGGGGCGCTATCATAAATAAAAATATAAATGTTTCTTTCTTGCAAGTGCTTATACCCCTTTGCATAATTGATAGGCCAGGTGGACTTAGTCACCCATGTGTGGAGTGATAAGTTCAATATATATGCTTGGTATTTGTGTGGTATGATTTGACTAACCTTTGTTTTGCAGGTGCTAGTTAGATTTATACTTTTCCTTTTCAAAAATTTGCATATTTAGGATGTTGGAATGAATTGTTATGGGGGATTAGGATGAACATTGGTCATAAGATTCCATCTTATACACCATGTGAGGCATTGGATAACCTACCATTCAACTATCCAAAGGAAGATCCAAAGATGAAAAGAAGAAAATAAAATAAAGAAAGAAGAAAGAAGAAAGAAGAATAAAGCTTGAAGACCCCCATAACAATGAATTCCTTTTCTTAAATTATAATTTAATTCATTTGTAATCCGGGTTGTATAAGGGTAGAGCTCTACCTAATTTGATACTTAATTCTATACCTTATTCATCCCTATGCCTCATCTAAGAAGGATTTCTTACATTTGCATGAATACATTGCATAAATAAAAATAAAATCATTAAATAACGTTTGCATATTCTTTTTCCATTTCATTTCCTTTATATGGTACTTAAGGAAAGTGATATATTAGTCTGGATAACCCAGAGGTCGAGGCTTTTAGCCCTAAGTAGGTCTTGTACCTTACACCTCTGGTTAACAATGCTGTACTCACTTATGCCTTTCTTACTTTCATGCATGTATGTGAAATTTTGGATAAGGAAAATCTTTTCTACTTAAGAAAAATCATACATATCCAACTTCTAAATTTTCTAAAATAGATTACTTAGCATGCATCATAATGTGTGTTAACTATTCTAATTTTCATGTATAGATATGCTTAGGGTCCATCTATATGCATGTTATATATGTTGGTAAAGAATTAAAGTAATGTATGTTATGTGAATTTTGATTCATTTTTCTTAATCTTAAAATGCCTTCCTTTTTGGATAGGTTTGTTTAGAGTTGATCTAAACTTAGGATTAATTAAAATATGTAATTAAAACATTCACCTAAATGAAATTAAAAATATGAAACTCACCTTAAAAAATACTTAAGGATTAAGGAAGGAAAGAGAAGTTCTCTTCTCTTTCCCTCTCTTTATAACTTAGTAATTAATTGTAGGCTTCATCAAATCAAACTAAAATATGAAATAAAAATAACCCAAAATAACTAAACAACTTAAATGAAACCCTCCTCTAAGTTGAACATGTCTTTCACACTTAGAAAATTTAAACCTAAAGGCTTAAGCTAAGCATACCACATAAACCTTCAAAGTACACACATTAGCCTAAGCCACCACTTCTAGCTTTAGGTTAGGTCAGTGCATGACTTGATGTTATGTTTTATTTTGTGATGAATGTTTTAGACTGGATGTTAGGGTGTATGCTCGTAGAATGAATGGTAGGACGTGCTTAGTTTAACTATTATTTTCTGCAGGGGATTGTGCTAAAGGGGCGCTATCATAAATAAAAATATAAATATTTCTTTCTTGCAGGTGCTTATACCCCTTTGCATAATTGATAGGCCAGGTGGACTTAGTCACCCATGTGTGGAGTGATAATTTCAATATATATGCTTTATTTGTGTGGTATGATTTGACTAACCTTTGTGTGCTAGTTAGATTTATACTTTTCCTTTTCATGTAAAATTTGCATATTTAGGATGTTGGAATGAATTGTTATGGGGGATTAGGATGAACATTGGTCATAAGATTCCATCTTATACACCATGTGAGGCCTTGGAGCACCTACCATTCAACCATCCAAAGGAAGATCCAAAGAAGAAAAGAAGAAAAGAAAATAAAGAAAGAAGAAAGAAGAAAGAAGAATAAAGCTTGAAGACCCCCATAACAATGAATTCCTTTTCTTAAATTGTAATTTAATTCATTTGTAATCCGGGTTGTATAAGGGTAGAGCTCGGCTACCTAATTTGATACTTTTCATTCTCAAAAAAAGACCTTTCTTTTTTTCATTTTATAAATTGGATGTTTGTTTAACTTGCGCATTAAGAAACATGTTTTTCCTAGTTTCTTCCTTATTTTATGTATGGCCTGGATGTGGATTAAGCTCTTTAGTAAAAAATAAATCTTTTACCTAACTTAAAAATTGAAATTAAAATTAAAGAACTCATAACCTTACCTAAATCTTAGGATTAAAATCAAGATAAAAGAATTAATCCTTAGTGATGAGCATTTCTTTATAATATCATGCACAATTGCATCTTATTTCACTCTTGATTAGAGAGCTTCCATCTTTGTAGAAATAATTTGAGGCCATGGTGGAAATCCCTAAACTTCTAGTGATTTTAATAATCTTCTTTCTCATGCATTAGTCATAAAAATCCTATTAGAGTCAAAATGATTGTCTAAAATGAAATAAAATGAAATTTGAAATGCATTATTTAGTCATGCTCTTTACATGATCTAGTCTCTTTGAGTGAGTTTAAGGACTTAGTCTTTCTAAATGAAAATAACCTAGCTATCTTGCAAAACATAAAGACTTGCCTACATGTATTTAAAATCATATGAGGAGTTGGTTACGTTAAGTCATGTGGTTTGTCCTTGTGAGACAAACTAATTACCCACTTTTCTCCTTAGATTTAGAGTGCTTCCATTGAAAGCTCCCTAGATTTAGGTTAGATTACTTCTCCTTTGTAGGAAGCATAATTACCTAGGCATTTCTTTAATCTTGTGTTGAGAATCTTAAGTCAAAAAATTCAAAAAAAATGTAACTCAAACAACCTAAATCAATTTAAAAAATATAAAGCCCAACTTTGATAATTTGAGATGCTCTGAGGTTTCCTAGGATGTGAGCATCTACTTATTCCCATAGGCTTATAATATTTTGATCAATCCCATTTGATCTTCAAATACAAACTATCGAATATCCTTCCTATTGAAATAGAAAATGATCATTTATCTTAATGAAAGTTTTCCTAAAGGATCTTGTCCTTTAGGATGTAATTACCATGGGGCTTGCAAAGGAACTTAATAAACCGCTTAAAATAAACCTTACTTTTCTATGTAAAGTAGGGGAATCTCTAGGTTATGCAAACCCATCCCCTAGAGTCCCAGAGGTGATTGGTTCCATTATGGATGTGGATTAAGCTCTTTAGTAAAAAAATAAATCTTTTACCAAACTTAAAAATTGAAATTAAAATTAAAGAACTCATAACCTTACCTAAATCTTAAGATTAAAATCAAGATAAAAGAATTAGCAACCCCTTAGCTGGATGAGCATTTCTTTATAATATCATGCACAAATGCATCTTATTTCACTCTTGATTAGAGAGCTTCCATCTTTGCCAGAGAACCCAGTTTGACCTTTGAGGGCCATGGTGGAAACTCACCTCCTAAACTTCTAGTTGATTTTGGCCAATAATCTTCTTTCTCATGCATTAGTCATAAAAATCCTATTAGCCTGAGTCAAAAATGATTGTCTAAAAATGAAATAAAAATGAAATTTGAAATGCATTAGATTTAGTTCATTTGAAACATGCTCTTTACATGATCTAGTCTCTTCAGAGAGTGAGTTTAAGGACTTAGTCTCTTTCAAAATGAAAATAACCTAGCTATCTTGCATAAACATAAAGACTTGCCTACATGTATTTAAAATCATATGAGGAGTTTTGACCCCCAGGCTTGCAACCAAGGGTGGTTTGTCCTCTTATGGAGACAAACTAATTACCCACTTTTTTCTTAGATTTAGGTTGTGCTTCGCCCTCAGCTCCCTAGATTTAGGTTAGATTGTGAGCTATAAGCATAATTCCTCACCTCTTAGGCATTTCTTTAATCTTGTGTTGAGGAATCTTAAGTCCTAAAATTCTAATAAAAATGCAACTCAAACAACCTAAATCAATTTCTAAAATGTAAAGCCCAACTTTAGATAATTTTGATGCTCACAGGTTTCCTAGCATCGGCATCTCCTACTTATTCCCATTAGATAATAACTCCCTCTTTGATCAATCTCATTTGATCTTCAAATACAAACTAATCGAATAGTCCTTCCTAAAATCTTCAAAGACAAATGATCATTTATCTTAATCGAAAGTTTCCTAAAGGATCTTGTCCTTTAGGATGTAATTTATGGGGCTTGCCCAAGGAACTTAACAAACCCAAAAATAAACCCTGCTTTACTTTTCCATATAAAGTAGGGGAATAATCTCTAGTACATATGCAAACCCATCGTCCTTAGGAGTCCTTATTGAGGTGATTGGTTCCATTAAAGGGTAGTGACTTTTATCTTTCGAGATAATACACTATACCTTGATGGCATATCCGATCACCTGAATAAGTGCATCTGTGGATCTGCGTGGTATCTTACTAAGACAAATTTCTATATAGGGTGTTGCCTCTTTCATTTCTCACCAACAAATTTGGAAGGCGACTCCCCTTATATAGGAATTTTTCACCACAGTTATGAAGAGAGAAAGAGAAAACTTCTCTTTCCTTCATCCTAAGTAATTTCTAAAGTAGATTCACATTTTTAGTTTTGTTTAAGTGAATGTTTTGATTAAATCTTTTAATTAGTCCTAAGTTTAGATGAACTCTAAACAAACATTATTAAGATTAAATAAAATGAATCAAAATTCACATAACACACATTACTTCATTTCATTCCCAACATATACAACATGCATATGGATGGATCCTAAGCATATCTATACATACAAATGAGAATATTTAACACACTTTATGATGCATGCTAAGTAATTCATTTAAGGAAATTTAGAAGATTAAGATGCATTATTTTCTTTAAGTAGAAATGGGTTTCTTTATCCAAATTTTCACATACACACACGAAAGTAAGAAAAGCATAAGTGAGTACGGTGCCATTGTTAACCAGAGGTGTAAGGTGCAAGACCTACTTAGAGCTACTTAAATCCTCACAACCTCAGGGTTGTCCAGACTAATATATCACTTTCCTTAAATACAAACATGTGTATAAAAGAAATGAAATGGAAAAGAAGAATGCAAAAGTTGAATTAATGGATTCATTTTGTTTATGCAATTTATGTATGCAAGTATAGGTAGCCCTTCTTAGATGATAGCATAGAGATGAATAGGATATGAAATTAGGTGATTATTAGGTCCTTTTCAAATAAACCATATATCTCACCATGTTCCTATTCAAAACTATACTAGCATAAAAGAGAAGGGGAAACCTATGCTAAGCATACCTTTATAATATTTCACATGCAAGATCATAATTAAAATGTAAATAGCATACTTTCAGATTTTGATTTTTGATTTATGTGTTTTGAAAATAATTTGGATTTAGTAGTGATAATAGTCATTCATATTTCTACTTTAGCCAACACATGCAAATTTGACATAAAGTAAACAATTTTATTTTAAACTTGAATTTGAAAAATATGAATGCATGAAACCACATACCATACAAATTTAACATGTTGGGGAAAGACTCAAAGCAATGAAAGCATGTAAACAAATTCACTTTACTTAAATGCTAAAAACATTCTTATGGAATAAGAAAGTTTAAAATAAATCAAAGTGAATTCAATGTGAATTTTGTTTAGTTTGGAGTTTGATTGAATTTTGAAAATGTGAGTTGAGTTTCCTGTTCCTAACCCATTCCCACATGTGTTTGATATTTTTGTTTAATTTTTAGATAATTAGATCCATTTTTATGTATTAATTAGGTTAAGGTATGAATTAAGTAACTTAATTAACCCTTACCTACATCACCTTAACATAATTAACCAAATAACTATGAGTCATTGAGATGACCTAAAAACTCACAAGGAATTTAAATTTGCAATGCACCTAATAAGAAAAAGGCCTAATGCAATTTGGCTCACAATTAATAGTTAATTAAGCTAAGGAGTTTAGCTTAAGTAATTTCAAAATATCCTTTCATACATATGAATTGGGTTTTGATTTCCTTAATTGAACTTAGCTATTAAACACCTAAGCATCTACCCAAGGTGGATTAATTAAGTTCTGGAAGGTTTTAGAATTTTTAGAAATTAATCAAGGGGATAATTAATGAATTAACCATTAATTAAGAGAAGATTAAGAGAGAAAAGGGGGGTTTAGAGAATAGCTTAGGGGAAATGCCCCAAAACTATTCCCTAAACCTCTATCTACTGGATCTGAACTTAATCAACTCTAATCATGGATTAAAACCACTAATCACACCCTAATTATGCTTAATTAAGTTAAGGGAGTAATTAAGAAATCTATATGCAATTCTTCTAATTAAGCCTTCAATAAATCCCAAGAAAATTAGAGAAAGCAGAAGTCTTCTCCTAAAATATACCCAAGAAATTTGGGATTAATCAAAGGCTTAATTAAAAGGTAATTAACAAAATAAACTTTCCAATAAAACCCAAAATCAAAGAAAAGAATAATGCAAAATCCCTTGAAATTAATTTTAAAATATTCTAGGTTGAATTATCTTTCCATAGAAATTTATTTCATATTTTTTCTGAATTTTAGTGAGATAGATATGAATTTTAGAAGATCTCTAGATTAATTAGAATTAATTAAAACATCCTAACTAATCCTCCTTCTCACGGCGCGACGCGTGACGGTGGCGGTCAGCGCGCTTTACATGCACGCATAGTGAGCCGCTCACTTAAGTGTCAAATCTACAAGGCAGCTTGATGGAGGACGCTCTTTGATCTCTGCCATCCGATCAAAGATCGGACGACCAAAGATCTCCCCGTGATTTTAAAAAGGATATAAGAAATTCTAAACATGGGAATTATCTCGGCCATCCATCCAAAATGCATGGATGGATGGCTGAGATCTCCCAAGTTCTTCCCCCTTGATCAACAGAGGTCGTCCATGATCTAGGGGAAGATCCGAGCTCGATTGAGCTCGGATTCAAACCAAAATTAACCCACACCATCTAAAGCCAAGGAGCAGCACATCCAATGCTAGGATTCACTTGAATTGAAAATTTTCTTCACAAAGGGCCAACACCTCCTATGCTAGGTGGTCAAAAAATTTCATACCTCACCAACACTCGAGATCGATGAGGTAGCTTCGTTTGGTGGAGACGAAGCCCTGTTGAAATTCCTAGGCCTTGGGATTGAGTGGCTTCCTCTATGGACTAACACCACTTGAAGATCCTTGCGCCTGATCCACCTCTCTCCTTGCTATGGGAACTCCAATGGAAGCTTGAGTGTGCTCGAATTTGTCCTTATAAGAAGTGTGTAGGATGAATTGAGGTGGATTTCAGTGTTGAGGAAGTTCAAGGTTGGATTGAGCTCCCCTATTTTCACACTATGCAAAATCGAGAAGATGAACTTTCATTTCACCCTAGAAAGCTTGGGGAGGCTGAGGAATTGCTTCTCTGACTTCCCTAGGCTCAATCGAAATGAGGACTCATGGATTTGAATTTGATTAGGGGGAGTATATCTCCCCCTTGAAGGATCAGATGGCCACAAGCCTATGTACCATTTTGATCCAATTGATCACAATGGGAGGGTTGTTTGATCGCTGTGTGCGATGGTGGTTTGAGGCCTTGAGTGGAATGCCAACCTCCCATGTGCTTGAATTTGAGTGGGAGAGGGATTTTGAATTAGCCATTTTGACCCATGGGGACAGGTATGGTCTTGGGGCCAATTGGGCTGACCCAAACCCATTAGGTTGGATGTGCCACTCTTCATTAGGTCCCCTTGAGCTATTAGGAAAGCCTCAAGTTGATATGAAGAGGGTATGACCAAATTACTCATAGATTTGGTCAAAATTTGTTCTATGGCCTAGAGGTAGGATGATCATTTTGCAAATTGTTACTTTGGATATGTTAGGTATTGGAGAAACTAGGTTTGGCCAAGTTTCATGAGATTTAGAATTCATTTGATAGGGTTTGGCTCATCTTGACCTATTTAGGCCAAAATGGGTCAACTTGGGTCAAGTTGACCAATTGGTCAAATTGGGTCAAACTAAGAGTTGGGTCAAGTTCATATGACCAATTGAAATATTTTGGTGGCTTTGGTTTGATTCAATTTGGTATAGTTTTGAATTTGGCTCATATGACATCATTTAGGTCAAATGGGTCAAATTGACCTATTTGACCCATTTGACCTTTTTGAGGTAGGTCAAGGGTAGGTTTAGGTTAGGTTAGTCATATGGAATGGATTGGTATCTTTGTTTCCAATCAATTTTGGTTAAGTTCAAATTTGGCTCAACATGACCCCTTTAGGTCATGTCAGGTCTAAGATCAATTGGGCTAGGTTAGGTCTAGTTGGCCAATTGAGGCTTTGATCAAGTTCAACAAGTGATTTGGAATGAACTTGACCCATTGGTTCCAATCAATTTCACTTTGATCAAGTTTGGACATATTTTGACCCTTTAGGTCAAGTTGGGCCAACTTGGGTCAAGTGGCCAATTAGGTTAGATTAGGCTCAAATGTTGGCTTGGTCAAGTTCAAACATAAGTCATGAGTGAACTTAGATCAATGATTTCAATCAATTTGGACTATGGTGGAATTTGGCTATGTAAGATTTTATTTTGGGCTAATTCAACCTAAAATATTTTAAAAATAATTTTAATGGATTTTAAATTACCCTTTTATCTATTTTTGGGTTTTATTAAAAATATCATTTTATTAATTACTACTTAATTAATCCTCTGATTAATCCCAAACTTCTTGGGTATGTTTTAGGGGATGACCTCTACCTCCCCTAATTTTCTTGGAATTTATTTAAGGCTTAATTGGGGGAATTGCAAATGTGTTTCCTAATTACTCGCTTAACTTAATTAAGAATAGTTAAGGTTGGATTAGTATTTTAATCCATTATTAAGGTTCATTAAGGTTAGATCCAATAAATAGGACATTTAGGGAATAATTTTGGGGTATTTCTCCTAAGCTATTCCCTAAATCTCTTTTTCTCCTTAATATTCTCTTAATTAAGGGTTGATTCATTAATTATTCTCTTAATTAATTTCTAAAAATTCTAAAACCTTCTAGAACTTAATTAATCTACTTTGGGTAGATGCTTAGGTGTTTAAGAGCCTAAGTTCAATTAAGGGAATCAAAACCCAATTCATATGTGTGAAAGGGTGTTTTGAAATTACTTAAGTTAAACCCCCTTAGCTTAATTAACCATTAATCATGAGCCAAATTACATTAGGCCCTTTTCTTTCTAGGTGCATTGCAAGTTTAAATTTCTTGTGAGTTTTTATATCATCTCATTGGCTCATAATTACTTGGTTAACTATGCTAAGGTGGTGTAGGTAAGGGTTAATTAATTTTCTTAATTCATACCTTAACCTAATTAATACATAAAAATGAATCTAATCATCTAAAAATTAAATAAAAAATATCAAACACATATGGGAATGTAGGAATAACAAACTCAACTCACATTTTCAAAATTAAATCAAACTTAAAACTAAACAAAAATTGCATTGAATAAACTTTGATTTATTTTAAGCCTTCTTATTCCATAAGAATGTATTTAGGATTTAATTAAAGTGAATGTGTTTACATGATTTCATTGCTTTGATTCTTTCCCCAACATGTTAAATTTGTATGTCATGTGGTTTTATGCATTCATATTTTTTCAAAATTCAAATTTAAAATGAAATTGTTTACTTTATGTCAAATTTGCATGTGTTGGCTAAAAATAATAATATGAGTGGCTATTATCACAACTTAATTCAAATTATTTTTCAAAACATATAAATCAAATGCCTAAACTGAAAGTGTGCTACTTATATTTTAATTATAAGCTTGCATGTGAAAGAATATAAGGATGTGCTTAGCATAGATTTCCTTTCTCTTATGTTAGTAATAGTTTTGAATAGGAGTTGGTAAGATGTATGATTCATTTGAAAAGAACCTAACACTTACCTAATTCCATATCCTATTCATTCCTATGCTATCACTTAAGAAGAGTTACCTATGCTTCTACACATAAATAGCATAAACAAAATGAATCAATTAATACAACTTTTGCATTCTTTCTTTTCCATTCATTTCTATTGTACACATGTTTGTATTTAAGGAAAGTGGTATATTAGTATGGACAACCCTGAGGTTGCGAGGCTTTAAGTAGCCCTAAGTAGGTCTTGTACCTTACACCTCTGGTTAACAATGACGTTGTACTCACTTATGCCTTTCTTACTTTCATGTGTGCATGTGAAAATTGGATAAAGAAACACTTTTCCACTTAAGAAAAAAATCATGCATAGTAAACTTGCAAATTTCCTTAAATGGATTACTTAGCATGCATCATAAAGTGTGTTAAATATTCTCATTTGTGTGTATAGATATACTTAGGATTCATTCATATGCATATTATACATGTTGGGAAAGAAATGAAGTAATGTGTGTTTTATGAATTTGGTTCATTTTATTTAATCTTAAAATGCCTTTCTTTTTGAATAGGTTTGTTTAGAGTTCATCTAAAACTTAGGATTAATTAAAAGACTTAATCAAAACATTCACTGAACAAAATTAAAAAACATGAATCTACTTTAGAAATTACTTAGGTTAGGAAAGGAAAGAGAAGTTCTCTTCTCTTTCCCTCCCTTCATAACTTAGTAATTAATTATAGGATTCACTTGAACCTAATCAAAATATGAAATAAAATCAATCCAAAATAATTAAACAAACTAAATGAAACCCTCCTCTAAGTTGAACATGTTTTCACACTTAGAAAATTATAACTTAAAGTCATAGCTAAGCATACCACACAAACCTTCAAAGCACACACATTAGCCTAAGTCACCACTTCTAGGTTTAGGTTAGGACGGTGCATGGTTTGATGTTTATTTTTGTTATGTGATATATGTTTTAGACTGGATGTTAGGGTGTATGCTCGTAGAATGAATGGTAGGTTGCTCTTAGTCTAATCATTATTTTCTATAGGGGATTGTGTTTAAGGGGTGTTATCATAAATAAAGATATAAATACTTTTGCTTGTAGGTGCTTATATCCCTAAGCATAACCCAATAGACCAGGTGGACTTAGTCACTCATGTGTGGGGTGATAAGTCCAATATATATGCTTGGGATTTGTGTGGTTGCTTTAGCTAATCTCTATTCTACAGGTGTTAGTTAGATTTTCATTCTTTTCTCCTTGAATTTAGGTTGTGTTTTTTAAATGAGATTAAAATTAATTGGTTGCTTCTCATGTCATAAGCATCTCTCCTCAAAGAAGGAATCATAAGAAGAAAAAGAAAAAAAAAACAAATTAAATCAATTTGAAAATATAAATGATATGATATAATGCTTTCATTTGGGTTTTAAGGAGGGCACTTATTTATTTTTTTTTTTGCTTATAATAACTTCCTTTTGATCTTATGAAAATTGATTGATAGTCCTTTTTAGCTTTCATGATCATTTATCTTTAGTTTTCTTCTTTCTTTAGTATATTCTATGCTTTGTTAAACTAATGAATTAAAATAAAGTATGTTTTACTTTTCCATGTAAAGTAAAAGAATCTCATAAAATCATCCTTAGTCCTGAGTATTATCATTAAAATAGTATTTCTATCTTGATATAGTACACTATTTCCTCGATTGGCACCACCTCAGAATAAAACTTTGATTGGCATCCCAGATAATTTTTTATTTTCTTGCCTCTCACTGCATTATCAAGACATATATAAATTTTAAAAAAATAAAAATTTGAAATAAATAAAATTTATATTTGTCATAAATCCATATGTGAGTTACCAAACTTGAATCAGCCCATCATTCAATTAGTTCACTTGAAAAGTGGCCAATTTGACTACATGAACCAAATCCAATTCAATTTAAATCAAGTGAGTTAAGCATAAACTTCATGTCATGTTTGTTGATCATCATAGATTAATCAATTGTCATATTGGGTCAAATAAATCCACTCATGACAAATTCCTTTAACTTTATGAAATAGCCAAATTGCAACCTACTTGATTGCAACCAATGACTCAGTTCACTCCAAATTGATTATTGAACTTTTCAAGCCTCCAATTAAACCTAATTTGACCAATTGTCTAGACCCTAGGTTCATGAATCTTGACTTAAGGTCAAATCACAAATTAACCAACCAAAATTAATGAAACCAAATTATATATTCAAAATGATCAACCACCTAAATAGATGATTCAAGCTTTAGTCAATTGGGTCAAAAGCATCAACTTACTTATCTAAATGATCAAATTGGCCAAAATCCAATTAAATCCAAATTAAACCAAATTAATGAAACCAATTGAACCAATATACTAGATAGTCATTTAAACAATCTTTATTTGACCTAATTTGACTAATTGATCAACCTAACTCATATTGACTCAATTTGACCCAAATGGGTCAAATTAACCCAAATTAAACCAAATGAACTTCAAATGACATGAAATTTGGTTCAACTTACTTTGACTCATTTCAAATCTACCAAATCAAATTCAATATCAAATGACCACTTGCTCTTGAGAATCCCATGAAAGACACTTTCCCAAAGAGTGGTCATTTTCTCTTCCTCTCACTTTACTCATCCATGATCCACATAGGCCCAAGGATGATTTTCATGAGGTAAATCCTCATCTCCATACACTTGGCATGAAGGACACTCACCTCTAACACCACTTGTCCTTCATAAGCCACTTTTCATGCCTTAGCTAACCAGAGCCATAAGATGATTCTCTTCCATGACCACCCAAGCCAAATCACATGAGTTTGGAGCCAAAATTTAAACAAATAGTGGATTTTAGTTCATTTTTCATTTTGATTTTAAGGCTTTAGAGGCAAAACCCCAATTTCCCTCATTCTCCCCTCCCATAGCTCCCAAAGCCATTGCAATCAAACTTCATTTTGGAGAAATACTTTAACAAGTAGATTGGTGAGAAATGATGATCATAAACTTCATTTTTGAAAATCTAAGCTCACTCACTTCTTCCCTCACTCATGGCTGAGTCACCCACTTGAAAAACCGTAACCTTCAAAATCATTACCAGATCCCTCATTTTTGATGGTTTTTTGCTAAAATCTACCCTAATAATCCATTTTACTTTAAATCATTATTAGAAAATAAAATTTTTTCATGAGAATGGAAACCAACGAGCCCATTGGACAAGTTTTCACTTAGAATCTCATTTTTCAAAAAATATCCTATTTTTTTTCACCATGACATTTATATTGGCTCGATCCGCTGATTTAGATGATCTTCATTCTGATACATGATCCACCTTTAGATCTCATCATATGATTCATCTTTGGACTCAAGCGAAATGGAAGCTCTTCTTTGCGTTGACATCTTCCCTCAACGATCCCGCCCCATCATGGCACCGATGCATGCCATGCGGCACCATCATCCAATCGCACTCCCGTGGCGGCGGTTAACACTCCTTGATTCACATTTAAAAAATTAATTTAAATCACAAAAACTAAAATTTATAGAAAATAAAATACTTAATCAAAATTACAAACAAAGCTGTTGGATTCATCTTCAGAGAAATCAAACAAAAATCCCTAAATTCCTAAATATTTTGAGCTTAATTTGAGTTTTAGTAAAATAAAATTTATTTAATTAAACCAAAAATACATGTTAGACTAAGTTGAAATTTTCAAAGATTAAAATTGATGTTAAAATATAATTACCATAAAACTTTTAAGTCAAAATGACTTTTGGATTAAAATATATTGAATTTTGAGTGTTAAATAATTTATTTTAATAAAATAAATCATAATTCATAAAATTTCTTAAATCATTAAAACTTCTTAAATTCATACAAATTGTAGAAAACTCAAAAATACAAACTTGGGTTCATTTTAAGATAATTGAGGAGAATCCAATAAAAATGTTTCTAATTGAATTTGAATATTAAATTTCTTAGTAATTAATTTAAAAACTTAATCTATAATTACTCCAATGACTTCATTTAATTCTAAACTTCGCTTATTTAGTGGTGACTTCTATCTCCCAATTTTCTTGAATTTATTAATGAGTTAATCTAGAAAATTAATTAATGAACCATTAATCACTCTTAATATAATTAAGCAATAAGCATGTGATGGTTTAATTGTGATTAAAATAATTAATATTATTTAAGTGATTAAGGTTTAGGAAATGATTTTGGGATATTTTCCTTTAGCTATTCCCAAAACCCCTTTCTTTCTTAAACCAAATATAATTAAGTGTTAATCCACTAATGATCTTAATTAATTCAAATCAATTCAAAACCAATTAATCCAAAAAACTTAATCATTTGGGTGGATACTTAGTGTTCAATAATCTAAGTAAACTTAAGGAAATCATACCTAACCCATATGTGGGAAAGGTTATGAAAGTACTTAAATTAAACCCTTTAGCTTAATTTATCATTAATTATGAGTCAATTGCATTAGGTACCTTTCTTTCCTAGGATGCATTTGATTTAAATTCTTGTGGTTTTATGTCATACATTGGCTCATAATTATTTGATTAAATATGTTAAAGTGGTATATGTAAGGGTAATTAATGAACTTGATCACTTTAACCTAACCAAAGCATAAAATTAATCTAATCACCTAAAAATAAAACTAAAATAATACACACACATGTGGGAATGGTAAGGACCAGCAAACATTCTCATACTTTTAATTCAAATCAATTCAAATAAAATGAAAGTCTCTTTAAACAACTTTTGATTCTCTTTAAATGATCTTACTTCATAAGATTGTCTTTAGAAATTAATTAGGAATTGAAGTTACATGCTCATCACTTTATTTCTTTCCTAGCATGCTAAATGTGTATGTCATATGAGTTTCATACATTCATTCTTTTCAAAAATCAAATTCAAAATGAAATATTTTTTTTATGTCAAATTACATGTTTTGGCTAAAATAAAAATATGAGTGGTTATTATCACTATTAAATTCAAAACTATTTTCAAAATCTAAAAATCAAATACTTAAAATTGAAAGTGTGCTACTTATAATTATTTATATGCTTTGTGGATAAAATATGAAGATGTGTATAGTGTACTTTTCTCTCTTCTTCTTAGCATAATTTTGAATAATTTAAAGTATATAGTTCAATTGAAAAGAACATAACACTTATAACTCCTTTCCTATTCATTTCAATGCTATTACTTAAGGACATTCTTACACTACTATAAATTGCATAACCAAACCAAACAAACAAATATAAATTTTTTGTATCTTTCTTTTCTATTCATTTCTTTTGTACATGCTTATATTTAAGGAAAGTGGTATATTAGTCGGAGAATATGGTTGAGGCTTTAAGTACTAAGTAGGTCTTGTACCTTACACCCTTGGTTAACAATTATCATACTCACTTATGTCTTTCATACATATATGTGTATGTGTAAAATGGATAAGAAAATCTCTTTCTACTTAATGAAATTCATGCATCATAAAGCATTCAAATTTTCTTAAGCAACTCACTTAGAATTCATTATATAGTATGCTAAACATTCCCATTTGTAAGTATAGATATGCTTAGGATCCATTCATATGCATGTTATACACATGTGGGAAAGAAATAAAATATTGTGTGTTTTGTGATAGTAATTCACTTTACTTAATTTTAAAATGTCTTTCTTTTTAAATAGATTTTTTTAGAGAAAATCTAAACTTAGGATCAATTAAAATACATAATAAAATATTCACTAAATAAAAATCATTAATGAATCTACCTTAGAAATCACTTAAGGTAGGGAGGAAAGAGAAGTTCTTTTCTTTTTTTCTCTCTTTTCAACCTTTAGTAATTAAGTAGGTTCATTCAAACTAAATCAAATCATCAAATAAAATTAACCCATATCAAAAAATAAATTAAATGAGACTACCCTTCTAAGTTAAACCTTTTCACACTTAGAAAATCCCAACCTTAAAGCCTAGCTAAACATACCACACAAACTTTACATGACACACATATTAGGATAATTCACCACTTCTAGTCATATGTTAGGGTGGTGCATGGTTTGATGTTTGCTTTTATTTTATGATGTTTTGTTTTAGTCTATATGTTAGGGTGTATGTGCGTAGAATGAATGGTAGGGCGATTCTAATCATTATCTTTAGGATTATGCTTAAGTGCTTTAATAAAAATGTAACGCTTTTCATGCGTTGCTTATACCCATAAGCATAATCCAAAATAAATAGGTGGACTTGGTTACCCATGTGTGGGGTGCTAAGTCTAATTTGTTTATATACATGTTTGGGAATGTGTGATTTGTTTAGCTAATCTCTATTTTTGCAGGTTTTAGTTCGGTTTACTTTTTCTCTTTTCATGTACCTTTATAATTAGAATTTTAGAATGATTATTATGGGGGATTAGGATGAGCATTGGTTATAAGATCATATCTTATGTACAATGTGAAGCCTTTAGAGCATCCACATTCCAACCATTCAAAAGAAGAAAGAAAAAAGAAGAATGAAGAAATGAAGCTTGAAGACCCCCATAATAATGAATTCTTTGCTTAATTGTACTTAATTAATTTGTAATATGGGTTGTATAAGGGTAGAGCTCAGCTACCCAATTTGTTTTGGCTGTGCGGTGATACCAAATGGTCTCTTATTCTTTTGTTAGCTTTATAAAATGTGTGATATTTTATTTAGCTTGTGCATTAATATGACATATTTTTCTTAGTTTCTTCCTTGCTTTGATGTATGGTGGATGACCATTAGGCTCTTAGGAAAAAATAAATCTTCTACCAAATTAATCAGTTCAAAATTTAAAATAAATAACTCATAACCTCGCCTAAAGCTTAGGCTATAAATCAAGATAAAAGAATTAGCAACCTCTTAGCTGGATGAGTATTTCTTTTATAACATCATGCACAAAAGCATCTTATTTCACTCTTGATTGGAGGGCTTCCACCTTTGCAAGAAAAACTTGGCTTGACCTTTGAGAGCCATGGTGGAAACACACCTCCTCCCTTCTCGCTGATTTTGGCCAATAATCTTACTTCTCATGCATCAGGCATATGAATCCTACAAGCCTGAGCCAAATGATTGTCCAAAAATGAAAATACCATGTAATATGATTTGCATTAGATTTAGGTCATTTGAAGCATCCCCTTACATGATCTAGTCTCTTTAGGAGTGAGTTTAAGGACTTAGTCTCTTTCTAAATAGTCCATCTATCTTGCATAAAGCATATGATTTGCCTTTTATTTAAAACTTTGCATGAGTTAGTTGGTACCACCCCATTAAGTTCAAGCAAGTGATGATTTGTCCTCTCTTGTGGAGGCAAACCAAATACCCATTTTGCCTTAGATTTAGATCGTGCTTTTGGCCCTCAAAGCTCCCTAGGTACGAGGTTGCTTCTCCCTTCTATGGGTCATAAGCATAAATCCTCACTTCTTAGGCACTTTCATAACCTTGTATTTTATGGAATCATAAGCACTAAACTTTTAATAAAAATTAAACTCAAATAAGTAATTCAATTTCTAAAATGTAAAGCCCAACCACATGATAATTTGGGATGTTTACTAGGCTTCCTAGTATCTAAACATCCCTACTCCTCCATTTAGATTTGATAAGAACTCCCTCCTCTTGATCAATCTTTCTTGATTGGCCAAAAATAAATAAACTAATCGATTGAAATCCTACCTATTGAAATCTTTGTCAATGATCATTTACCTTAATCGAGTATTCTAAGAATCCCTTCCTTATGATCTTATGCCTCTATAAGGAACTTAACAAACTTTTAAAATAAACCATACTTTTCTATATAAAATAAGGGAAGAATCTCGTACATCTAGCATATTGTTCTTGAGTCCTTATTGAGGTGATTAGTTGTAATGTGACTTCTATCTTTGAGAGATACACCTCTCCTCAATGTACCCTCTAATAAGAACATCTGCGGATTTTGGTGTCCCAACTAAAAGGAGTATATTTTGGTTTTCATTTATCCTCTTCATAAGGATAGATGAAGGCGGGAATATTTCACCATGTGGGCCATCTCTTTTTATAATAAAAATAAGTAGCATCATTATATCTATTTCAAGACATACTCTTATCATATAGAGTAAACTCTTTCTCAAATAGTCTCAACCTAATCAACAATCCCTCTCCTAATTATTTTATCTTTATTTTATCTTCTATACTCTTGAGCACAAATATATATATATATATATATATATATATATATATATATATATATATATATATATATATATATATATATATATATATATATATATATATATATATATATATATATAATACTTTATTTAAGTAAATTATATAACTTTCATATAATATGATATAAAGATGTTTATAAGAGAAAAATATGAATTATAAGAATAAAAGTTGATCCTCATCATATCAATATTTCTCAAAATTATGGCAATATAATTAACTTCATTAATTATAATTTATAGTATATCTTCATGCATTTGAAGCAAATAAAATTTTGAAATGGGTTTTAATCATATAAAAAATTCTCTAACTAGAGCCATATGATTCTCCATAGGTGTTCCTAGTTTTAATTATTTTCAATCAAGTTTCTTGAGTGAATTTGAGTAATATCTCCTATTACTTTAGAAGATCATGTTTAGAGCATAGATTGATACTTATGATGTATCGATACTTAATAATAATCTGTGTTATCTCGATATATCTATTCTCGACGCACACATATCCAAGACAATATTTTATGCATTCAATTTAAAAATAATAAATTAATAGATACATATGGATTAAATAATAAAATTTAACTTTAAAAGAGTATTAGATTAATAACTTAAAACTAGCCATCACTACTGCCTAAAAATTTTTAAGGGCAACACCCAAAGAATTCTTGATATGCCTCCAAAAATACATTCTCAATTATTTTAAAATATATGATTTAAATAATTTTGTAGTACTTTACACTAATATTAATTTTCTTATTTTACTCTATTTTCTATATTTTTTTAATATTTGTTTTTTTATAAAATAATAAATTTTCATAAATTTAAGTTAACGATCTACAATATCGTTAGATTATTTCTTCCTCAATCGAGTTTTAAATTTTGATAATTATATATATATTTCAAATTAATGACATATTTAAATAAATTATTATTATTACATGCATATTTATTTAATTTGCATAACCCCTTTATTATTTTTAAAATTTTAAAATAAAATATTATATATGATTTCTTATCCACATTATATGTTTATATCTAATATTTTCAATAGCAAATATATATATATATATATATATATATATATATATATATATATATGTATTATATGTTTATATCTAATATTTTCAATAGCAAATATATATATCAATAATGTCCCAAGAGAACATAAATATATGTATTAAGGTTTCATCAATATAAACTATAATGCATTATTTTTTAGGGATATTTACAAATCAATTACTTAAAATATATGCATTTACAATTTAACCACTTTTCTTATTTTTTTGAATTATCGGATTCATGTATTTGCACGTGCCACGATTAAATCATTGAAAATTTTACAAAAAATGAAAATTATGGATTGGGCTTTTGTTATGAATTTTAATATTTGAAAGTCAGTTTGAAATTTTGATATTGAAGGTGGTTAATTTGAAAATATGCAAAAATAGGATGATACCGTATGTAAATGCCCTTTTTTTTATAAATTTTTAATATAGATGGTGATAAGTGACATGAACACTATAATCAATTCATTGCTTTCAACACAACTATGATGAAAAATCAAATGATTGTTAATGGGAGCATAATAAGTATCATATATAACGAATCTTTCGATCGCTATATTGAGTAACACAAATATTGTGGGTTGTTATAATGAGATTGTTCATTATATTGCAAAGAATATGAGCATCATATCTTATCCACTAATATGAAAAAAAAAAAAAAACTAGAATCTAAAAGACATGAAGAATGCTGAAGAATAGTTTTCAGTCCACATATATTTGCACAATGATCAGTCCAAAAGTATCACAAAAGGCAAAAGAGTTATATTTAAAGATCGTTTGGGATCACTTTTATTTTATATTTTATATTTTATATTTTATATTTTTTATATTTTTATTTTATTTATTTATGTATTGATTAAAAGTAAAATATATTTGTTGATGACATTTAAGTAAAATAAATGACAAAAATGGAGTAAATTCAAAAGTCTTTACTTTGATATATAATTACATGAAGGTAAAGTGGTGCATGATTTGAAGCATGTGTGAAGCTTAACAATCAAATATGTAGCATCCTTTTAAAAAAGTGGAATTATAAGAGGAGAATCAAGACTATGAATGATATAAAATGAAATAATTCATATTCCTTACATTTGTAGGAATTTCTTGTAAAGACCTTTCAACGAGTAGAAATTTTTGAGCAAATGTTTAAAAAAATATATTTACATGACTATAAAATAAATAAACATTAAATAAAACGTATAAATCAAACCTGGGCTGTAAAAGGCTGAGACAAGTCCATTATTATTATTTTTTATTGATATTAAATCGGTCTTAACGGCTTGATTATGACTAATTATTTTAAAGTCTCATATTTATGTTCGTCTATTTATTCATTTATTTATTTGTTTAGCGTTATACATAATCATCTTTACTTGGCCAAATAAAGCATATATATATATATATATATATATATATGTATATATATATATATATATATATATATATATATATATATATATATATATATATATATATATATATATATATATATATATATATATATATATATATCATATATATATATATATATATATAGAAAATTTATTTATTTATTTATTTAAATATTAAATATCAATCATGAAAGAGCTCATTTGACGCAGCAAATTAATTATTTATGAATATAGCACAATGGATCTCTTCTCATTAATGAATGCTTATAAGTATACTAATTAGGAGAGTGTCAAAAGACCAAAAGGAATCTATTCCACATAAAATGCTATCAAAGTGAACACATTTCAAATTAGGAAGATTTACATACATACCACACAAATCTTATGTATTTATATATATTTACTTATCCAATATTTTCCTATGCTTTAAAAGATGTATTTCACTTTTAAAAAGTGAATGATGATAATACTTTTGATGTGATATTGAAGATTGGGGTGTTATACATGTAAAAATTGAAATTTAGGTGTTAGATATGTAAATATATAAGAATTGTGTGGTCTATATGTAAATCCCTCTTAAAATTAATTGAAGTCTCTCCAATTAAGACTAACATATATGACAAATATTTTAGAAGAGGATCTCATGAATATCAAAAATATTTCTATACGAATATAAACAAATAAACAAAAAGATAAAATGAATTTTAATCAAATTAGTTATATTGGATATTGAAAATGTAAAATCATATTTAAATTTAATTAATTAGTTGTAAATGATTGTTATTCAATGGATATTTAAGTATTGATGAATCATTATGATGAAAAATATAATAAGTATCAATATAATCTTAAATGTGAGCTTTATCTATATAGAGAAATATCAATGGTATAATCTTATATGTGAGCATTTTTCACATATTTTTTGTCTTTTAGTGAAAAACATATTTATATTAAAAATTAAGAGGAAGGTTATTATAATTGGGCATGCAAATTTGCAAATGATTAACAAATACGATTTGGAAGACAAAATCCACATTTAGCCGCATTAATTGATATGCTAGATACAAGAAGAGAATCAAGATTTTGACGATGTAAAATGAACCAATTTATGTTCAATTTATTTGTAGAAAATGAAAATTAGCTGTAAATGGGTTGAACCAAGTCCAATTTAAGTATGTTTTGATTTCTTTTTTAATGAAAATTATCATTTCTTGAGTCTGTAGCTTTTACATTTATTCATTATTTTAATACAAAGCGTAATGTGATGCTCAACCAATACACAATTATTATGTATTGGCCATAAAATATTATATCTTGAGTGTGAATTACTATATATTGTTGCATATATATAAATATTATGTATTATCTTACAATTAATATTACATTAATATATAACACTTTATAACCAATACAAAACAGTTGTGTATTGATTGAGCATCATATGACATTATGTTATTAGAGTCTGAATGTAAAGTCATATTCAGATTTTCCACGTAATAATCTCTCATCTTTAATTGATGTTAAATTGAGATATTCATGTTTAAAAATACCATGTTTAAATTTTACTGAAGTTTCTTACCAAGAAGAAATTTGGAGAGATGGTTTCAAAAAATTATATTTATAAATGACTACAAAAATAAAGAGTAAATAAAACATAGAAGTTCAAGTTGGTCTGTAGGCAGATTGAGCCGAGTCCAATATAATTATTTTTTATTTTACAAGTTCTTCTAATTTTACTAGTAGTGATAATTATTTTTAAAATATTAAAAACATTCAAAAGTTATTTTAATTTTTTTAAAATAATGTGATTTATTTTTAAAATAAAAATAAGAACATTTAAAGTGCACTAAACAAGCTCATTGTTAAAAATAATATTAAAATAAAAATATAAATAGAAATTAAAATTGATCCCAAATAAGCTCTTCGTTAATATGTTTTTGATGCTCTGATAGGAAAATATTATAAACAAATAAATTAAACAAGCATATTATTATTTAGTGGCAGAGTAAAAAAATTTCCTAGCTAAGGCAAAAATAACTTTTTCAAAAATTCTTAAGAATAGAACTTGCAGTTTTAATTTTTTTTTTGTATATTGAATTGGGTGACTCGTGTTTAAAAATATCATATTTAAAATATATATTTATTTAGTTTATTTAGCTTAAACCACAATAATCTTTTGCCAAGTATATATATATATATATAATTTAGTGAGATAAATTCAATAGGCTAAAAATCACTTAATTATGACAACATTACGAAACTCTAATATTTAAAAGAAAATCATGTTATCTGCATCCATGCAATCTAATAGTGTTTAGAAAGATTTTAATATTAATAACTAAAATTGTACTCTATAAATTTATAAATAAAGTTATTGTATATATATATATATATATATATATATATATATATATATATATATATATATATATATATATATATATATATATAACACCTTTTCTATGTTTGAAAAAGGTGCATTTCACTTTAAAAATTTTAAAAATGTGCTTAATTTTTTGATATAATAAAAATTAATGGTATATATATAAAAAATAAAAAATTTAGGTCTTAGATATATAAAATATATAAAAATTTATTATTAATATATATATATATATATATATATATATATATGCAATGCTCCATTTTATTTTTCTCTTGGTGGAGTCTTGTGAAATATTAAAATTTAAAAATTTACAATCAATTATAAATATTTAGAGTATATTTGGAATAGTTATTTTGACTATTTCATTCTTCGAAAATAATTACACTACATTTGATTATAAAATTTTTTTTATTATTTTTTAGAAAATTTTCTGATGAAAATTTAATTTTAAGAATTAGGTGTGATGATTGTCACAAAATTAATGCTTGAAATTTTTTTTTAAAATATTTTTATTATTTATAATAACTTTTTTAAAAAAATTATTTTCTCCTAAACATAAATTACAACTGCCTCGAAAGGGTCCTTAAATAATCAAATATGAATCGTGAATTTTATATTGCGCAACAGCACGTGATATTAATTAATTTTTTATATTATTAATATGATTGGAGTTCTCCTATTTAAGGAGAAAATATTCTTAACTTTGTACTCAATCGACATTTATTTTTTCGTTTTAGCTTAATCTTTATCTACGAAAATTTTATCCCTGCTTGCTTTAAATATAGAAGAAAAAAACGAGGCATCGACATTCCTCCTGCATGACAATTTAGCTTCTCCAGCTTCGGCTTCTCGATGATGTCAAATATTATTTAGCAAATCTTCAATAACTTTAGGTATTATAGGTGACTACTGAGGTATTTACTGTTAAACTTTAATGAATTTAGTTTTCTCTTTCTTCTCAGTGTTATATGAATATTTTAGAACATTTGAGTTCTTTAAATGAGCGATGTATTTTAGTAGTTTTGGAGATGTTTTTTTTACTCTGTCTATCATGGTATCTGTTATTTTAAATTTTACATTAGCCTTGTGAAATATTTTGTATATCATATGGTAGGATGTTTGGTCATGTTTCAATATAAATTCTATGGCCTGATTAGGAATGATAGTATGTTCAGTCGATGACATTAAAATTTATTTGTAGGTTGATTTTTGGTGGTTTCTTGATTTTGCATGTGCTCTTTTTACTCTTAGAAGAAGTAATTTTGGCATTTTTTAAAATACTTATGTCCCTGTTTGGATACAAAATGCTCAGTTCATGGCTTATGAAGCAAATTGAAGGCTCATTGCTTGGTTTTTAGAGATTTTTTACATCAGTACTCTCATGAGAGTACAAAGCTTTTTGGTCATTTTTTCGTTCTTTGGCTTTGTGAGAAATATGTTCATTACAATCCATTTAGAAGAATTTGTATTGGTTGATTTTTAGTGTTATTTTGCATTTGTACTCTTTGTACTCTCTCGAGAGTAGATAATTTTGGTCATTTTTAACTTTTTAGGCGTTGTTCATATTATATTCATTACATTAGGAAGAATTTGGTATTATTTGGATGGTTTTGAGATTTTGCATCTATACTGTACTCTGAGAGTACATATATTTTCTCAATATTTTACGAGTTTATTTTGTGGATAGAGAATATGATCATTACATTCCATTAGAAGTAATTTGTGGTTTTTTTTTAGTTTCTTTGGCAGTTGTTGAGATTATGTTCATTACATTCCATTGGAAGTAATTTGGAGGATATTTGGATGATTTCTGAGATTTCATCTACTCTCATCATGAGTCTGAGCATTTGGTCATTTTTTAGTTTCTTTGGTCTATTGGAGGAAATAAGTTCATTACAATCCATTAGGAATAATTTGGAGGCTGTTTGGTTGATTTTAGTGTTATTTTGCATCTGTACTCTCACTCTCGAGTACATTTGGCCATTTTTAACTTCTTTGGCTTGGTTGTTCAGATTATGTTCATTACATTCCAGTAGAAGCAATTTGGTGATTGTTTGGATGATTTCTGGGAGATTTTTGCATCTATACTCTCTGTTCTTGAGAATGATGATTTTTTTAAGAGTTTATTTTGATGGAGAGAATATGGTCATTACATTCCATTAAACAATTTTGTGGATTTTTTCCAGTTTCTTTGGTCTGGTTGTTCAGATTATGTTCATTATATTCCAGTGGAAGTAATTTGGAGGGATGTTTGGATGGTTTTGGAGATTTATCATCTCATGAGTATGAGCTGGTCATTTTTTCGTTTCTTTGGCTGTTTGGAGGAAATATGTTCATTACAATCCATTAGAATAATTTGGAAATTTGTTTGGTTGATTTTAGTGTTATTTTGCATCTGTACTCTCTCTCTTGAGAGTATGATTGATCATTTTTCAATTTTTCTTTGATTGTTCATTATATTCATTACAAGTAATTTGGTATTTTTTGGATGATTTTGGGGATTTTTTGCATTGTACTCTCTATACTCATGAGTAGATAATTTTCTAATATTTTACAGTTTATTTTGCAGATGGAGAATATGGTCATTACATTCCATTAGAAGCAATTTGTGGATTTTTCTAGTTTTTTTTGGCCAGTTGTTGAGATTTTGTTACATTCCATTTGGAAGCAATTTGGAGGGATGTTTGGATGGTTTCTGGGAGATTTCTGCATCTGTATTTCGTACTCTCATGAGAGTATGAGCATTTTGGTCATTTTTTTTTTCTTTGGCCTGTTTGGAGGAAATATGTTCATTACAATCCATTAGGAATAATTTGGATTTATTTGGTTAATTTTTTAGTGTTATTTTGCATCTATCTCCACTCTCTTGAGAGTATAGATAATTTTGGCCATTTTTTGTTTCTTTGGCCATTGTTGATTATGTTCATTACATTCTGGAAGCAATTTGGTGGTTTGGATGATTTCTAGAGATTTTGCATCTATCATGAGTACAAATGATTTTCTTAATATTTTTTACTTTATTTTGTGATAGAGAATATGGTCATTACCTTCCATTATAAGCAATTTTTTTTGCTATTTTTTCCAATTTCTTTGGCACGGTTGTTGAGATTATGTTCATTACATTCCATTAGAAGCAATTTGGAGGTATGTTTGGATGGTTTATGATTTCTTCTATTCTCTACTCTCATGAGTACAAAGTATTTTGGTCATTTTTTTCCAGTTTCTTTGGCCTGTTTGGAGGAAATATGTTCATTACAATCCATTGGGAACAATTTGGAGGATGTTGGTTAGTTTTTTAGTGTTATTTTGTATCTGTACTCTCTATACTCTCTTGAGAGTACATACAATTTTGGCCATTTTTTTCCAGTTACTTTGGCCTGTTTGGAGAAAATATGTTCATTACATTACATTGGAAACAATTTGGAGAGTTGTTTGGATAGTTTTGGAGATTTTCATCATCTCTTTGTACTCTCATGAGAGTCTGAGCTTGTCATTTTTTCTTTTCTTTGGCCTATTTGGATATGTTTATTACAATCATTAGGAATAATTTGGAGGTTGTTTGGTTGGTTTTAGTGTTATTTTGCATCTGTACTCACTCTCTTGAGAGTGATGATTTTGACATTTGTTTCCAATTTCTTTGGCGTTGTTCAGATATGTTCATTACATTATTGGAAGCAATTTGTTTTATTTGGATGGTTTTAGAAGAATTTTCATACAACTCACTCTGATGTAGATCATTTTGGTCATTTTTCTGTTTCTTTGGCTATTTGAGAAATATGTTCATTACAATCTATAGGAATAATTTGTTGGTTGGTTTTTTAGTATTATTTTACATAGTACTCTTACTCTCTTGAAAGAGTGGTTTTAACCAATTTTTAGTTTTTGGCTTTGTTGAAATATGTTCATTACATTCCATTGGAAGTAATTTGGAGGTTTGGATGGTTTAAGATTTGCATCATCTCTGTATCTAGTTGAGCATTTTAGTCATTTTTTTTTCTTGGCTGTTGAGAAATATGTTCATTACAATCTATTAGGAATAATTTGGAGGTTATTTGGTTGGTTTTTTAGTGTTATTTTGCATCTGTACTCTCTGTTTGGATGGTTTGTAGGAGATTTGTGCATCTGTACTCTTTGTACTCTTATGAGAATCTGACATTTTTTATTTTTTCATTTCTTTGGTTTGTTTGGAGGAAATATGTTTATTACAAACATCGAACAATTTAGAACTATTTGGTTAGTTTTAGTATTATTTTACATCTGTACTATCTATTTGGTTGGCTTTTAGTATTATTTTCATCATACTCTCTTTACTCTCTTGAGAGTCTGGTATTTAGCCATTTTTTAGTTTTTTTTGGCTTGTTTGGAGGAAATATGTTCATTCAATCTGGAATAATTTGAAGGTGATTGTTTATTTCTTATGGGTGATTTGCATCACGTACTCTCATTAAGACTTTTTAATTTGAGGTTTACCATGCGGGAAAAGGATAACTTGAGATGCTACCACATTAGAGCTGTTCGATAATATTTACATGATTTATTGAAGTCATTGACATTTTAAAGAGACTTCATGCATCAATTCATTAGACTCCATGGAATTCAAGACTGAATAGCCATTACCTCAATCTGCTTCTTTGAGATAGAAAGCAAGCTTTCTTTTGGGTGCATTCCTTTCACCCTTGATGAAGTTACAGTAATTGTAGGGATGCAAAACAGAGGGGGGAAGGTCTTATGGTAGAAATCCCCGCTATCGCAGTTCAGTTCAGTGGACTATAAGACTATGCTTGAGCATACAGATAGCTCGTTGCATGGCCATTTGTGTCTGTACATATATTTTTAGTTGTCAAATCTTTTTTGTATATACAACTATAGGGTGGGTATGAATTGATTACGCTATGACATCTATAAATTTCTTTGAATTAGAGGCCATTTGGTTTTGTCACTCTTATGGTATATCTATATCTTTTATATTATTTGATGCATTGAAGTTAACTTATATAAATATTAATTATAGATGCCACTCATAAGCATCATGAGTCCTCCATCTCCATTTGCAAAGCCATTATCGATGGCCAAAATAAAGTTTCTAGATGAAGCCTTCGTTTAGAGGACCGTGATATATAATAATATCACTTAGTTCATATAAGAATGTATTTATTTATGTTGTAGTCATCACATTTTCTTATAAGTTTAACACAAGTCTTCCTTTCATTCGAGGACATATCAGAAGAGGAGACATGGCTCATTGAATCATTTTCCCCTGCCCAACATGCAATACATGTTGAGCAGAATCATTCTAAGTCCAGTTCAGCAATCTCATATTTCTCCTCGATATTCTCCCACATTATGTATCTAGCACGCCTCTACTACCCCATAAGGCTTTCATGGAGAGGATACTTGTGTTTTAGGGACTTGAAAGATATAGTATCTTCTTTCAAGCAACATGATGAGAGAATGGATGGGATTGATTTAGGTTCTATCGAGGAGGTTTTTGCTGGGCAGCGGGGTCCTACCATCTCTACTATGGGGAAAGCTCCTGTGGAGGTCACCACAGGAAGAACTCTTGAGGAGGAGGCATGGCGACCATGGAGGCTACTGAGGAGCTTCCCTGTGGAGGCTAACAGGGAGTCTCTTGGAGGAACTACCTCCCCCCGTGGATACTTCCACTTGGGAAGCTACTACCCCTGTGGATACTTCCACTTGGGAAGCCCCTGAGGTAGCCTCCACTAGGGAAGCCCCTGTTGAGTCCACCATAGGGGAAGCTATTGTGGAGGCCTCCCTCACATGAAGATGCTCAAGCCTTTAATCAAGCAGCATGGTGTGAAGGCTCGACAGATAAGAAAGAGGAAAGCTATTTGTTCCCCCTTCACACACACTTACAGAAAGTCACGAGTAAGAATAAGTGATACGGTGACCTCCACTCAAGATGAGAAGCCGACAACAGAGGTATTAAGTTACTTTCTTTTAAATTTGAGATAATAGAAATAGATTTCACTAAATTTTTTTATAGTTCAAAGATGCCAATAAAGTCAATGACCTGTGAGACTCATTGTGGTGGAGGAGCATCAGTCGGAGGTATGCATCATCTCAGTAGATCGATCCTTAATTCATAGTGAATCTAGCTCTTCATCACTAACTTTCATCGTTAGTAATTTCATTGCAGCCAGCAGATGGCACATTATTTTGTTGACTTCTCATCCAGAGTTGTTCTGTCTAAGCCGATGCTCCATCTTATTGACACGTCGTGCTCGCCATTCAAGGACAAGTAAGCCAATCTTCAATCAACTCCTTCATACATAAAATAACCTATTCATTTAATTAAACTCGCTTTAAAATATTTCTCACTTGTAGGGGTGATACAGTATTTACGGTTGGGAATATCATTATTACACGAGGGCAGATCGATGAGTTATTGACAGATCAGTATCTCTTAGATGCACACATCGATGTCTTCGCCTTCTTACTGGTTGAGGAGTACTCACTCTGTCCGGGGCTGTATGTCCCCTATTTGTACATCTCATGCTTGCACTGGGTAAGTTATCCCACAGATATGCAATGTATTATGATTCAATCCTTGTTTGTATAGATGAAAACTATAATTTATAAACGTTCTCTTCTTTTCTTACAGAGCTATGCAAAATATGACATACACAAGGAAAGCAAAATGTTCATCCAAGATGTCACGACAGTGTGTCATCGAGACTCTCTTACTTATTATAATAATCGACTGACACTCGGTTGGGCATATTAAGCTAGGGGCTTGGTATTTTTATGACTCATTACCAAAACCAACCCATAAGGCCATTCTTCCTAAGATTGTAACAGTTGTTTCCAATTTGGTTTTCATAAATTATTTTTTTTTGGACCCCCTTATTGACTATACTTGCTTTCAGATCAAATTACTTGTTGAAGATGTCCGTCTTTTGTGAGTGATCCCACAAAATGGTATCAAATGGTGAGTGGCGTTAATCCAAGATAACTGTTGATCAGGATATTTTTCTACAAGTACATGGAGGCGTTAGAAATCCCCTACTGCTAACCACCAAGATTGGTGAAGAAGATGAATTGCTTTAGTAGTTCTTTATATTTTGTTTGGGAATGAAAAAAGCTAAGAACGCACATTTAAAGTTTGATAAGTATGAAATAATTATGTGGTATTTCTTTTTTATTTTTTTAATATCCTTGGCTTTGGATCTTTATTATTAGTGAGAACACCGCAATTTGGTTGATGCTGGAATGCTTTACTAGGATGTGTTTCATCTATACTCTCTGTACTCTCCTGGGAGTATACAGTATTTCATCTATTTTCTTCAATTTTCCTTGACAATTTTGGATGCTCATAGGTTGTTTTTTTATGAGTTTTCAAAGTTTTGTGTGAACCCTCTATACTCTCATACCTCTACTCTATACTCTGTACTCTCTATACTCTTTGTACTATATGTACCCTCTGTACTCTCTATACTCTATATACTCTCTATACTCTCTGTACTCTCTGTACTTTCTCTACCCTCTGTACTTCTTATACTCTTTATACTCTTTATTCCATTTCAGGTAGTTTGAAGGCTGACTATAAGAATATTTGAGGTGTTTTGTAGCTTAACTCTTTGCATTCTCCTCATAGTATAAATTATTTTCTTATTTTTTTTTCATTTCCACTTTTGCTTTGCAAGACGGAGAGGAATTGTTCACTATAAGCAAGTTGGATGCTCCTCGGTTGCTTTTTATGAGTTTTCTGAGCAGTTTTGTATGTGAACCCTCTCTATACTCTCTGTACCCTATGTACTCTCTGTACTCTCTGTGTTCTTTGTACTTTCTGTGCCTCGACTTGTACTTTATACTCTATATTCCATTCTGTGTAGTTTGAAGGGCTATAAGAATATTTGAGATGTTCTCTAGCTTAACTCTTTGTATTCTCCTCATAGTACAAATTTTGCTTATTTTTCCCATTTCACTTTTGCTTTGCAGAGAGGAATTGTTCATTATAACCTTAAAGCAAGTTGGATGCTCCTGTTGCTTTTTTATGAGTTTTCGGCTTTGCATGTGAACCCTCTATATACTCTCTCTCTACTCTTTTGTACTCTCTATACTCTATATCTCTCAGATTTCTTGTATCTTTATACTCTTTATTCCATTGTGTAGTTTGAAGGCTCTATAAGAATATTTGAGGTGTTCAGGTTTAACTCTTTGTATTCTCCTCATACTGATTATTTGCTTATTTTTCTCATTTCCACTTTTGCTTTGTAGAGAGAGGAATTGTTTACTATAACCTTAAAGCAAGTTGGATGCTCTGGTTGCTTTTTTATGAGTTTTAGTTTGCAGTGAACCCTCTCATACTCTCTCCTATCTCTCTATCTTTCTGTACTCTCTATACTCTCTGACTCTTTGTACTCTCACTCTATACTTCTTGTACTCTTTATACTCTCTATTCCATTGCAGATAGTTTGAAGGCTGACTATAAGAATATTTGAGGTGTTCTCTAGCTTAACTCTTTGTATTCTCCTCATAGTACATATTATTTACTTATTTTTTTCATTTTCACTTTTGCTTCTTTAAGAGGAATTGTTCACTATAACCTTAAAAAGTTGGATGCTCCGGGTTGCTTTATTATGAGTTTTGCAATTTTGCATGTGAACCCTCTACTCTTCCCTCGTACTCTCATCTCACTCTCTATACTCTTTGCACTTTATACTCTACACTCTTCGACTCTCAGCTCTCTGTTCTCTCTCTCTAGACTCTCTATGTACTCTTCTCTACTCATGGGTAGTTGATATAATATTGTTTACGATTCTATGATGATTTCTTTACTTGTTTGGAGAAAATAAGCTTAATTTTGATATTCAAATTATATCATATTTTAAATTCGGATCAATTGAAAAAAAAAGTTAAAATTTACATTATCTAAAATTTACGTTATACTCAAATTCAACGCCAATCAGAAAGTATGCAAGAGAAGCAATATGAACTACTTAGCATGTGACGTAATATAAGTGGGTACAATTATTAAACTTAATTCTTTAATAAAAGAAATTATGATCTTTAAAAATGTGGTAGAATTTTGTGAATGCATAAAATTACTTTCTACTAAATCATGCTTCTTAAAACCTACTTTTCTAAAACATGTGCATAAAATAGACAAATAAACTATCGATGATGCAGCTTACCAACGTCTTATTCAGAAATTTAAATTTTGTAGGCAATAGCAAATTCTATATTTTAAGATGAGAACTTTTTTCAAATAATGTAATAATGAAAGTATCATCCATTAAATTAATATTATTGATAAATTTATAAATAATTACTAAACTAATATCATCATTTAATATCATCTTCATCACGTAATTTTTTTTTCTTCTACTAAACTTGTTGATAGACACAGACTTATCAAAATTAGAATGCATGCAATAAAAATAATTTCATAAAATTTAGAGTACTTTATAGAGTATATGTCAAACTATGTAATGTCTGCAATGAAAATTAGCTCATCCTCGTAAGCAAGGTAGACTCATCAATCAGAAACTGTAATTTGATAAAATATGAGAAATTTTATTATCATAGTATAAGGATTACAAAGTCTTTAATAGGGGGTAAACTCTATGCCTTCGCTTTAAGAATACAAACATAGTGAGGAAAAAACCAAGCAGAAAATAATTGACCCATATTAAAGTCCATTTGGACCTTCCTGGTTTCAAGCAAGTTATGTACCCTCTCTACTCTCTATACTCTCTGCATAAATGATTGCACAGTCGAAGAACACATAACTAAATGATACCATGCATTGAAATATTTTCCTGTAATAATATCCATCTTTAACTTAGTGTACCCATGATCTTGTTGAGCTCAAGTTGAATTCTTGAGGTAAAATATCAGCTTAATGATTTTTTATAGATCGATGTGCTATTCTATGCATACCTCAAAAATACTCGCATACGAGAAAGGTGTTGCAATGGGTGATGAAACACATTGACTATCTTGTACTTTGGTTTATAATAAAAAATAGGATGGTTTGAAGATTAGCAATATTTTAAATACTAAAAATTAAGAGGCAAATAAAGAATTACTCTTAGCTTTCTTGGATCTCTCCCAATATCCCTTAAGCTGTTGGAAACACCCTTTGACATTGCTTAACTGATCCTTTAAGATGTCTTTTCCCTTATCTTGTGGTTGACTTCTTCTTTCTCACAAAGAGAATTTCCACTTATTATAGAGTCGACATCGTCATATAGTTTTTTTAAAGATTGAAGCATATAGTCCTCAGCTCTATTATTACCCTATGCGCTTATTTGATATGTGTCGACTAATGTGGTTCCAAAAAATAATGCCAGTATTTTCATCTTCCGCATCTCTTAATTTTCTATATACACTATCGATGTAAATATCCCTCTTTACTTTGACCATCGCATGAGAAGATACTTATCCGAATGCACTACATCTTCACTAAGAACTCGATACAATGGGCACAAAGTAATATGGGTGTGCATTTTTTGATAAACCGAAAATCCGATCCAAATCAATTTTGAATTGATCATTTTATAAATTTTTTTAGATTTCGATTTTGGATTTGGTAAAATTCGGTTTTCGATTTTCGGTTTGATTTTGTATTATCTTAATCTGATTAAATCGATTAAACCGAAAATAGCTAAAAATCAATTTTTTTTTCATTTTTTTAGAAAAGTCCTCTCAAAAAAGTAATTTCAATGATAAATTTGTATATTATTAGTTTCATTTATTAAAGAGTTATTTAATTTTATATGAAATGATTTGATAAAATGATGTAATTCTTTGATTAATAATTATTATAGTAATTATATTTTCAATTTTCAGTTTTTTCTAAACCGAACCAAAAATCCAAAAAAAATTTTGGTTTTGGATCGGTTCGGTTTGTGTTATTGATTTAACTAATTGGTTTGTTCGGATTCTGGATTTAAAATCAAACGGTTTAATAAATTTCAAAATCGATCCGTCTAAAATGACCAATTGCACACCCCTAAAGTAATCCCATCATTTCAAATTTCTTACAAGTACAAGTTACATCTAGGGTAGTCCCATTGAAATGGACAGTCCATGTTTTGGATGAATTTTTATTCTCTAAGTTTCTCGCCAAATACTCCTGGGTCATCGATCATTCTTGATAGGCCTTCAACTCCATATAAAAATTCTTCCTCAAACATAGTATAAAGTTTTCTTGTATAAAACATAGCAGCTTGTTTTAGAATTGGACTGGTCTTAACAACAAGAACAAACGATGATTGGTACACTTGAATTCTTTCATGTTCATTCCATGTCTCCATAACCTTCTCTAACCAAGAAATGTCGAGTGAACTTGTTGGTTTAGAGATTCTGACATAAGTTGTTCATTGACTCACTACGTTACACAAGATGCCCATGAGAATGAGTCTTTCGAATCAAGGACCACTTGGATCTAATTTTATAAAGCTCAACAGCATGATCATGCAAATTGCCTTCTTCTAGCACGGCAGACCAAGCTTCTTCAAACTCTTCCTCTGAGTCACATTTGCTCATACATGCATAAAATAACCCTTGTACCCTCTTATTACTATTAAAGCAGTGAACGTTGGAAGGAGCTTTCTTCAAAATATATCATTGGCACAACCTATGACGAGTATGCGGTAATACAATTTGATAGCTCTCGCCATAGATCTTGATAAGTGAATATTATTGTAGGATGTCACTCATCAACCAAGAAATATCCGGAATAGTGAGAATGACTCAATCGTCTCTTCTGATAAAAAGGCTAGTCCAAATAACACATTTTGTTAGTGATGATTCACTCCAATAAGAGGGGCACAAACAAGATTATATTTATTGAGTTGATAGCTTGTATAAAAAATTATCACATCACCAAAACAGTCATATTCTATCCTAGACATGCCATTGCTCTAAAAAAAAATTTACTAAGCAATCTCACTCATCAACTTGTACATCCCATGCAAATATTAAATTCATTTGCTTGCCTTTCTTGAATGTATTAATGCATTATTATCACCATTCGTAATCCTCGATATTTTCTCTTTCTGAATAAAATTGAAAGCATCTCTTTTGTGAATCCAATATTCTCTACGCCACTTTCATTTAGATAATTTGAATTCATCGGTTGCTCCCTCGTCTCTGTCATTGTCTTCAACGGAAGCCTTTTCATCGCTAATGCATCAGTGATCTCGAGAAGATGTAGGTAGCTTTTATGAATGATTATGACTTTCTATATATTTTTTAACCATCCAGTTCCCTTCCAAGTCAATAGAGAATCTAATCATGGCCGGACAAGCAGTCTTATATCAATTTTCTAGAATTTTGCTAAGCCGTTTAGACTGGTAGAATTCTTCGACCTGCTTTTGCACATAAAAAATCTTTTGATTTCAATTTCTTGAGTTTGATAACTTATGGTCCTTCCGAACACTAAAGTTTGATGTGTGTAGTCTAGATGCATACATACGCCTGTTTCATTCTAAATAGTGGTGCGAGTCTCCCCAAATTTGGGTCATTTATCATTCGTCATCCTACCACTCATTGACCGCATTCACACATGTGATCTCCACAAATAAACATATTCCCAAAGCAGTAGAAAGTGAAAGAAATGAGCTAAATCGAGAGTACTGGTACAAAATCCCAAATCATCCAAACCAAATTACTTCCACTTTGAATATAATGAACATAATCACAAGCAAAAGAAAATGAAAAAATTGGCCAAAATCGTCACACTCTTAGAGAGTACAAAAGAGGATGGAAAATAACACTAAAAAAATTAACCAAACACCTCCAAATTATTCGATGGATTGTAATGAACATATTTCTCCAAACAGTCAAATAAATAAAAATGACCAAAATGCTTTATACTCATGAAAGTACAAAGAACGAGAATGATAAAATCTCAAACCATCCAAACAATTCTTTACTTGGAATGTAATGAACATAACTGAGCAGGCCAAATAAACCGAAAAAATATTCAAAATTATCTCTTAAGAGAATGAGCAAAATAACACCAAAAAATTAACCAAACATCCAAATTATTCGGTGGATTGTAATGACATATTTCCCAAACAGTCAAAGAAATAGGAAAAAAATAATCGAAATAATATGTACTCTTATAAGAGTACAAGAGTACTGAGAGAGTCTGAGTACAGAGTATAAATGCAAAATAATACTAAAGAAGCAACCAAATTGTTCTTAATATATTTGTAATGAAGATATTTTCTCCAAACATTCTCATAGAAACTGAAAAAAATGCCCAAAATACTTTGTAATGTACTCTCGTGAGTACATAAACACTGCAAAACTCTAAAACTACTAAATAACCTCCAAGTTGCTAATGGAAAGTAATGAACATATTCTCTCAGACAAACCAAACTCATAAAAATAATATAAAATTAAAGATTCTCATGAGATTACAAAGAGATACCACATGCAAAACAGATCCTCAAATAAGCAAAGTCCTCTTCTCAAATAGTGTAGAAATATACACTAAATAAAAGAATTTTAAGAATAACATTAACAAATTGTAAAAAAATTGTATACTCTTGAGAAAAATTAGATGAATTTTATTTAATACATCTCTATTTCTTTACTTAATTCGTTCTTCATCTTCATGGTTTTCAGAAAAAGAAATGAGATTTCTTTCTCTCTCGAGCTCGGTTTGCAAGAAAAATATACCCCTAAATCTAAATCTAGATATATATATTTATTAAATTCCTGCATTCCAACGCTTTCTCCCATTATTTGAAGTTGGTAGGGCGGCTGGGTTGGTGGGATAAAAGCGGCGTCGTCATGGGCTATATTTTCTCCTATTTAAGGCCTTATCTCCCTTCGCTTTACTACAACAAAACTCAAAATCTTGACGACGCGATGAGTTTGAGGCTGTTGAGCTATGTCGGGTCTCCCCACCCCCTTCGTCTTCTCCCCGACCGTCCCTCCCCTTCACAATGTTCGATATTCCATGGCTCCATTCCTCCCCTGTGGAGCGTCTCTTCTTCTACTCCTTCCAACACCCTACAGCCCACTTCCTCGACTCCACCCTCCCTAAGCTCAAATCTTCTCTCTCACACTCCCTCGACCTCTTCTACCCCCTCGCCGGCACGTACCGCCGATCCTCTGACGGCCGATTCGAGCTACATTACTCAGAGGGAGACGGTCCCTCACTGTCTCTGAATACCTCGACGCCGATTTTCATTACATGTCCCGCCACGACGTGCGGTCGATGGAGAAGCTTCTTCCGCTCCTGCCCGATGTACCCATCTCCCCTGATTACCAGTCTCTACTGGCTGTGCAGGTGACGCTCTTCCCCGGCCAAGGCCTCTGCGTCGCATTTGTCTTGCACCATATTGCTTGTGACGGCTTCAGTTCCACTCACTTCATCAAATACTGGGCCGCCGCTTGTCGCGCCGAAGGTTCTCCTCCACTGCCACCCCCATTCCTCGACCGTTCCGTCATTGCCGATCCTCGTGGGATCTATTGGAAGATATCAGAGAACGTGCAGGATCTGCGTCTACCGCCGCCCCTCGCCTCTAAATCCGGCATGGCAATCGCAACTTTCACACTGGGATCTAACCAGATCAAGAAGCTCAAACATCGGGCAATGGCGAAAGCAGCTGAGAACGGGAAACCCTCCTACCACTGCTCGAGCTTCGTGGTGTCCTGCGCGTACGCTTGGATTTGCCATGTAAAAGCTCGGGGATTCCACAGCGATCGCGTGGCCCATCTGTTCTTCCCCGTGGACTGGCGGCTGAGGATAAGACCGCCGATCCCGGGAACATATTTTGGGAACTGCTTGGGTTCCGTTTGCTTCGTGGAGGCGAGGGTGGGTGACATTACAGAGAAAGATGGGATTCTGATTGCTTGCGAAGCTATAGGGAAGAGCATCGAAGGGATCGGAAATGATGTCAACGAAAGCATGGATGGGTTGTTTCCAAAGATCATCGAAGCGCTTCGCAAGGAGCCATTGACGATTTCAGCGTCGCCGAAGCTACAGGTATACGAAACGGATTTTGGATGGGGGAAGCCTGTGAAGGCGGAGGTGATCTCGATCAGGAAGATGGGAGCGATTTCCTTTGCCGAGAGCAGAGATGACGCAGGAGGAATAGAGATTCTGGTCGTTCTTCCTCCTCATGAGATTGACGAATATAACAAGCACTTTTCAAATGGACTGTGAGGATCCTAGCCGTTGGGAATTCAAATAAGTTGAGTTTTTTTTTTTTGAAATGATATAATAAAAAATGATGCAATTATTTGCGTGGGGGTATTTGTTCCAAAAAAAAAAAAAAAAAAAAATCGAATGTAATGAGTGTGTGTGATTGTAGTGAGAGAGCTGTTATGTCTCAATTCTTATGATAATTGCTCATCATAATATCAAAATAAATATTTAATAATTTATCACTTTTTTAGAAATATATATATATATATATATATATATATATATATATATATATATATATATATATATTTATATTCTATATATATATATATATATATATATAATATTATTTAAGTTATATTTTTATTTTAAGTTTTAATTACTATAAAGTTTGGTTTCTGCATTTAGAATTTAAAGAATGAAATAATTAAAAAATTGAATCATTGAATTACGAATCTTTCTGATTGTTATTCATGTAAAGTAAATACATGTAAATATTTTCGTTTGGTTGGATATGTAAGTAAAGTAAATATATGTATTGTAAATATTTGGTTGGATGAATGTAAAATAAATATTTGTATTCTGAATACCTTATTATATGTAAATTAATTATAGAATTTATTATTAAAGTATTCAATTAAAAATAAATATTATCAAATAAAAAATATAGATAAATTATAAATAAAATTTTTTCTTGACTAAAAAAATAAATAAAATCAAATACAAATAAAATTTATTTCTAATATTTAATTATTAGTAATTAATTTACAAATTTTCTAAAATATTAAAATAAAATCAAATACAAATAAAATTTATTTCTAATATTTAATTATTAATTAATTTACAAATTTTCTAAGATATTAATTATTAGTGTTATAAATAAATAAAATTTGAATATTTTTTTTAGACATGACCCAAATTTAATATATATATATATCCAAATTAATTTTTTATTAAATAAATTAATCGTCAAGATTTAATATTTATTTATTAAATAATTTTCTTTAATAAATAATTTATGCTTTAATTATTTTTTATAAATAAAAAATTTAATTATTATTTTATTTTATTTTATTTATCGTAAATTATTTATCTTCAATTTGAATAAATATAATTATATTTATTAAATCTTAATTAAGCTATAATAATATTTATTTTAATTAAAGTTAAAATTAATATTACCAATTCAACAGATTCAAAAAAAATAAATTAAAAAATAAAAAATAAATTTTCCCAGGCTCCGCTCCGCCCTCCCAAAATGAAAAAAAAGTTTTCTCAGCGTGTTTTCCCGCTCCACGTGTTTTCATTTCGATCTGCTCCGCTCCTGTAGCAAAATCATTTTTGGCGTATTTGGTTTACGGAAAATAAGTTAGAAAGGAAATAAATCTTTACGAAATTTTACGGTAATTACTTTACTCCATCTGAAAAAGAAAATACGTTTTGGATTACATTACATTACTTCAAACAACCTAAATTATAATATTAATTCTTAATTCAGTTTTCTAATGAGAAATAAATTTTTATTGGATAATGATCTAAGTTATCAGTAAATTCTTATCTATCTTCATATTTTATCTTTTAGTTAATATTATCAATATAGTTTGAGACTTTTCTTGCACAATTATTATAAGAGAGTTATATGGGGAATGAATCAACTAATTAATCTGTTGAGTATATATTCGTAATTTGACTATGAGTTTATTTCATGTCATCATAAAATGATAAAGTTTCGATAAGATGGAAGATACTAAAATTGCAATGATAATAATGAAAATCTTTAGCAAGGGAAGGTGTGATTCATTGATTAGATGTTGAATCCAATTGATATTTATTATGATCATAGTTCAGCTTGAATTTGTGTGTAAATAATATCGTACTCTTATGACAAAATTAACTAAGAGAAAAGTGAAAGGAAGATAAGGAGAGTTCATAGAGAGAAACTTCAGTTATCATTACAAAAAATCTGACAAATATACAGTATAATATATATATATATATATATATATATATATATATATATATATATATATATATATATATTTATGAATAATTAAAAAAAAGAATCTGATAATTTTAAATCCCTTTTTATTAATGTTTTTTCTTCAATTATCAGCACTTTTCCATTATCGAGGGTCTCTGCCTTCAATTTTCGAACATAATTTCGCCGAATGAATAGTAATAATAATAATAAATAAAACATCCGCCGATCCTTTTTGGTTTGCGAGCGAAGATAGTGAGCTGCGGCCGCGGAAACCCTAATCAAATTGCATCAAGCAATCCAAGGTTGGTCTCAAATCTAATGTTCCATCTTAGTTTCCTTCTCACGCTCCTCAGTGCCAGCCATACGCCGGCTTCGGCGGCAATAGGTGTTCGTTGTCTCCATGCATATGCTGTTACGTCTACCACCAGAATGCCTAGTTTTGCTTGCAATTGATTCTTTTAGTGCGTTTATTGAAATTTTTTTAGTTATTGTAAATAGGGGTTTTAAAGGATTAGCTTCCAATGGGTACTCGTGCAGTTGCGCTCTTAGAAATACTCTTATGTTTTCCTCCTATCACATGCTACAAGACTGATAATATATTTTTTAAACTGCTTTTATGGATTCCTTTTTGGCAATTTGAATTTGAATAATGTTGTATGTTTTGATCAGTCAGTTCGTGGATCATTCATATGTTTTGTTAAATTGTTTCTAGCAGCTGAAATGTATGTTTATTTGGTAAAGATGTGCCTGTTAATTTTGTTTCCTATGCATTAATGGTTGGGAAAGAGCAAAGGGACCTAGTAATGGGGTATTGTTAAATCACAAATGAATTCTCCTCATATGGTGATACTTGTATGCTACATGAACCTATCCCTAGGTGAGCCTCATGTTCTTGGTACAAACATCTTTTTTTAATAGGTATTACTTCAAGAACACTAATGAAATTATTTTAACTTGATCCTTTCTACTTTTGTCACAAATCTATCCTTGCATTAAAATGCATTCTTCACTTAACTTGTGACTTTTTTTTCTGGTCAAATCTTTGGATCCATTACAATATTATTGATCTTATTGTTTTTTTAAGTTTTTTTATATGTAACCATTCTATTAATTTTTACGATAGTCATTTAGAATATAGTAACCCCTTGCAACACTTATCTGTCACATTATACTCAATGAGTTTTTAGTGACGTTTCATTTTTTTGACTTTTAAATTTCATTAGTTTCTAATATTCTGCGAATTTGATTTAAATTCATGTAAATAATATTTTTACTTGTATTGAACTTCATTTGTGCACCCCTAATACTTTGTGTATGAATTTGCAGAGGCATTTCATTTTGGTCATTAGGACTCATAATAATTCCAAAAATATGTTCACCCATTTAGTTAGCATTGCCATAACACTTCACATCTACAGTTTTTGTCCAACAACTTCCAGCTTTGCCCTACATTTCTTACAAAATTTTTATCTGTTGTAGCTTTAAACCATAATAGTTTCATTACAATAATGCCACCAAGTACCACCTTAGTGATCTGCTGCTCCTACTCCAAACTGTCATGAGAAGAGTTTTCAAAATCTCTTTACTTATCCAAACTCAATCTCTCCAAATCCTTCTCAAGAACTGTCATATTTCCTTCCCACACAAGCCAATCTGCCAAATGCTTTTACCTCAAATGTTCCCCACATGCAAAATTCCATGTTTTTGCCACCCTAAATTCCAAACTTGTTCATTACCAACCATTCCTCTTTACCCTAGCTATCCAAACATCTCTTGCCCACTTCTCTCAGATACTATCACCTCAGAGCCACCAATTTGATCTTGAAGAAGCCCTATACTTTTCAAACAACACGGAGGAGCTTATGATCTCCTTCAAAGCATTGGAAGCTTCTCTTAGCGAAAATGATAAGAGGCTTGGCTTAATTTGCCTGAAAGTAGGAGAGATTTTGTTCTTGAAATTCTCCAAAGAGCTAGAGAAGGCCCTGAGCTTTGCCGTTCGGGCTTTGGAGATACTGGGGAGAAACGATGGGGGAGGATCTCTTCCATTGGTCAAAGCATTGCGCCTGGTTGGCTCAATAAGCTGCAAGATGAAGAGATTTGATGAGAGCTTGGAGTCCTTGGAAACTGCTTGTCAAATTCTGGATAGCTTGGAGGAGGAGGGATTTAGTGGCAAAGAGTTTGATTATGAGAAAATTTCAATTCAGCTTGAGCTTGCCAACACAAAGAATGCCATGGGTCGCAGGTGGGAGGCTTTGATTAATCTTCAAAGGTCCTTGCAGATGCGCATGTTGATTCTGGAGCCTAGTAGTTTGGAGTTTGGTTCAGCCTGTGAGGATGTGGCTGAGGCATATGCTGGGGTTTTGGAGTTTGGTGAGGCACGACCATTGTGTTTCAAGGCATTGGAGATCTTCGAGGCAAATGTAGGCAAGAATTGTGAGGAAGTGGTTAAGATTAGGCAGCTTCTTGGGGCTATTCATGTTGGGCTTGAAGAAAATGAAGAAGCTTTGGTGCAGAATGAGCTGTGTCAACAGATATTGCTGAGTTTGAATATGGAAGCTGAGCTTCTCAACATGGAGATTGATGCAGCTAACATAAAGGTTAACCTTGGTAGACTAGGAGAAGCAATGAGTGCTCTCAAGGGGGTGATTCAAAAGACGGGAAAGGAGAGTGAGACCAGAGCTTTTGCCTTTGTATCAATGGCAAAAGCTTTTCTTTCAGGAGAGGTTTGGAGACTCAAAAGGGTGTTTGGATATGTCTTGTGATATTCTGAATAAGGTGGATTCAACTTCATCTGAAAAGGTTGTCGAAGCATTATTGGAGATTTCTATGTTATATGAGATGATGAATGATTTTGAGATTGCTTTATCTCTTATGAAGAGAACACTTACATTGCTTGAAAAAATTCCACAAGAGCAATACATGATGGGCAGCATTTTTGCGAGGATGGGTTGGTTGCTTCTTTGACAGGTAGAGTACAACACGCTATACCATCTTTGGAGAGTGCAATAACAAAGTTGAAGAGTAGCTTTGGGCCAAAGCATTTTGGCTTGGGATTTGCTTATAAACATTTAGGGCAGGCATATTTAGAGATGGACAAGGCTCAGTCAGCCATACAGATGCTTTTACTAGCTAAGGACATCTTTGAAGCCTCTTTTGGGCCACAACATGAAGATTCCATTGATACTTGTCAGTATATTGCAAATGCGTATGGTGTTTTGGGAAGGTATATCTTCTTTTAATCTTCAAACCATGTTTGTTGACAGCTTATTTTAATTTTTATGGATAAATCACATATGATGTTCCTGGTTTTTTAAATGCTTAGGGTTACCTGCATATTGATAGCTAAAATAGTAATATATAATGATGTGAAGGACATTTTAATTTAACTCACACGAAACTAAGTTAACTACATTTCTCAACCTTGATGCATGTAGATAATTTTGATGATACTCTTTAAGTTAAATGGAACATTTGTCAATGCTTTATCTATTCACTTATACATGACTTTTAAATAAATGAACATTCTATGATGCATCCAGATAAGATTGTTTATACTCTTTTAAGTTAAATGAAACGATTAACAATGTTTATCTCTTCATTTATGCATTAATTTTAAATCAGTGAGCATCCTATGACACCCATTTCTTTATTCTCGTTAAAACACCTTTTGAGTATTGCCCGTCTTTTTGTTGATTCAAGGAATTCCTAATGTGTCTGTATTCTTTATCCATGAGCTCAACTACATGTATGCTCACAAATTTATCTACTTGCAACATAAATAATAGTTCATGTTTTATTGAACTATTTTGCAAAGCATTGATCAATTATTCTTTTCACACGAGCCCACATACTTCATTTTTTTTATGTTCTACTTGAAGGCCATGCATCAATTTAACCTTTTATTGCATCAGTTATTTTCGTGTGTATTAATTTAAAATTAATATCAATAAATTCATGTAGGGTTATATTTTATGTTAATTTTTAATTTTATTCTTTGCATGGGCGGGTTTTGAATTTACTGTTCCATGAGTGTTCAATCATTGTATACTAAAGATAGTTTTCCTTTTTTTTATGTTGTAGACCTATAGCAGTTTGCTGTCTACTTATGGTGGGCTTATCTGTCGATGTGGCTGCATATTGGTCACATTAAGTAGTTTATTTAAGAAAATCAAATTTTGTTGTCCATGAAATCATATAATACTTGGATGGGACATAAAATGAGTTGTTTTGTCATTTATATCGATTTATTCAACTATTGACGTACATCTGAGCCTAAGAAAGCATATTGAAATTGTTTAGGACATCAAGGAGGTTCTTCATGTCTTTAGATGTAATAATTTTTTGGGCAGACTCTACTATTAACCTAAATTCACCATGCATACAGCAACCACAACAACCACAACAACAACAACAACAACAAGCCTTTGTCCCACTATATGGGGTCGACTACATGAATCCTTCTTCTCCATTTTGTCATATTAAGTGTCAACTTATCATTTAATTCTAATAAATTAAGATCATTTTTTAAACATCTTAACCAAGCCTTTTAGGTCTGACTCTGCCTTTCTTAACATAAGGTAAATCTAATACATCTACTCTCCTAAATGGGTCACCGGACGACCACGCTTTATGTGACCAAAACATCTAAGGCGTTTCTTTCTAATCTTATCTATCGTTGGAGGTACTCCAACCTTTTCACATATATATTTATCTCGCATTTTATCTCTAAGAGTAAAGCCACTCATCCACTTGGGCATCCTCATTCCCGCAACACTTAGCTTAATTTTATGATTCTCTTTTACTGGTCAACATTCTGCATCATAAATCATTGCAGGTCTTACCACCATCTTATAAAATTTTTTCTTAAGTTTAAGGTACTTTCTATAATAGGCGGATGCATTCCTCCACTTCAACCATCGAACTTGAATTCGCTAATAACATCCCCATTTATTTCATCATCATTTTGAACAATATACCCAAGATATCTAAAAGCGTTCATTCTTTTAATACTTGATCATATATGACCCCACTACTAGATCTTTTACAACTAAAATTACACTCAATATATTCAGTTTTTGATCTACTTAAATGAAAACCTCTAGATTCTAAAGTTGACCTCCATAATTCAAGCTTTTCTTGAACTCCCTCTCTAATCTTATTAACAAGAAGAATGTCATAAGCAAAAAGAATACACTAAGGTACATCCTCTTGTAAATGTCTAGTGAGAACATCCATAACTAAAGCAAAATGGGCTTAAAGCCGATCCTTGGACGTAGTCTAATAGAAATGGGAAAATATTTTGTCAATCTTTCTTGTGTTTGAACACAAGTAATTATACTATACATATCCTTAATGGCTTGGATATAACCAATATTAACTCTTTTTTTTTTCTCTAAAACTCTCCAAGCACTTCTCTTGGAACTTTATCGTATGCTTTATCTAATTAACAAATATCATATGTAGATCTCCCTTACTTTCTCTATACTTCTCCATCAAACCTCTCAACAAATGTATAGCATTTATAGTAGACTTATTCAACATGAAATCAAACTAATTTTAAGAAACATTTGTATCACATCGTAACCTATGCTTAATTACTCTCTCCCATAATTTTAATGTATGACACATTAACTTAATTCTATAATTTGCACACTCTTGTGCATCATCTTTATTCTTAAAAATAAGAATCAACAAACTCTTTCTCCACTCATTTGATATCTTTTTAGTCTTTAAAATAATATTAAAAAGATTAGTAAACCAAGAGATTTCTTGATCTCCTAAGTATTTCCACGCTTCTATTGGAATATCATCAGGTTCTACTGCCTTTCCAAACTTCATTTGTTAACGCCTTCACAAATTTTTCTAATATGATGATAAAAACAAAAATTCTTATTTTTGTTTAGAGTAATAAGGTTGTTAAAGTCAATCGTGTTCTCACAATCTTTAATGAAAAGTTTATCAAAATATCTAAAAAAAAAAAAAAAAGTTTATCAAAATATCTAATTCACAGATGTTCAATATCCTCTTCTAAGAAAAACATTTTATGATTATCATCTTTAATGCACCTCATTTGAATTAAGTCTTTACTTATCTATCTTTTTTCTTGACTAACTTATATATATATATATATATATATATATATTTCACCTTCTTTCATATCAAATTTTATGATTTTCATCCTAAATTCACCATGCATCACAATGGCAAAATTTTAACGCACTGCGAGCTATGCTCGGCTGAATTGCAAATGTCTAATTGCTAAGTTTGTGTTACTTTTTATTTTCCAGAGAGAAGATGAGGTACCCTCAAAAGTATACTTGATGGCTTACTTTGCCTTAGTAGAAAGCATGCATTGGCTGTATTAATGATCTTGCTTTGTTTTAAAGGAATGCGTGTCTTCTCTTTTAGAAAGTTTTGTGGAGAGTAACATTTTCTTAATCATGTATGATATTTGATACAAAGGGTCATTTCTTTTCTAGCCTCAGGATAAATTTCTTTATTCCAACTGGGTGAACCTTATCTATAAGGGTCAGTAATCATAGGTTGACCACATTGTCTTCATTAATTATTATGATTTTTGTGATATCTTTTTTTTATCCTTTCAATGTTTCTTCAGCCGTTTAGAGATTGAAGTGCAAAGGAGAAAGAGGAGCTATTGTGATTTTGGTGTCTGATAGTTGAAAGATAACTTGATGATTAAAGTATCTTTTGTGAACTCTGGAATCTATAGACATAGTAAACCAGAGAGAACAGAGTAGAAATTATCGTCAAAACTATTAAATTCACAAAATGTGCTGGAAAGAATTTTTTTCATTTGTTACAAATAACCATGACCAATGTTTTCACATGGCAATCAAAAGCCATATACTTAATTTCTTTACTACCTCTTTGTTGTAATATTGTTATTCTTGATTTTGGTTAGCTAGCTGATTGATACAGCCTTATATTTATTCTCGTGATGTGATCCCGGAAGAATACCATAGGTCCTAGAGGCTTATATGTAATGATTTGAAGAAAGTTTTATTTATTTTTTCCTTTTGGTTTATTCACTGTCTAATTTTCGTCATTGTCTTTCCATATTAACATGGATGATGTAAAAAAAACATAGATGATGTAGATTCTGTAACTAATATTTTTTTATGTGGTGTGCAGTTATGATCTAGCAATGGAGTTCCAACAAGAAGTTACAAATAGATGGGAAACAAAGGGGCCTGATGCTAAAAATGAGTTGAGAGAAGCACTCCGGCTGCTTCAACAGCTGAAGAAAAAGGCTGAGGGTTCACCTTCAGCTGTATTTCCCGCTAATTACTTGCCAGAACGCCTACAAAAGTTATCTTTTAGCTCTTATCAACAAACCATGACTTGAAAGGTATGATATTAGCATTTGGAAACATGGTCCAACCTAATATTATATACAAGAACAACAAGCCTTTATCCCACTATGTGGGGTCAGTTACATGAATCCTTCTTCTTTATTGTGTCCTATTAAGTTCAAATTCACATTTAATTCTAATAAAATAAGATTATATATATGTATATACTCGTAATCCTGCACCTCTTGACCTTTTTAATGTTTCTTAGACATGTTGACCTTAATCATTAAGAACTTGGTTGCGCCACTCTTTATTTTCATTTTAAATTTTTTTAATGGCTAATAGGTTAGCTGAATGTCATGGACCGTTAGTCAAGGCAATATCATAATACCTTGTTGCATCTTGAAAAGGTTTAGTACCAGCTAGTCTCTAGTGTCCTTTTCTACACTCATACTCTTAGCCTGTCCCTTTATGGATGAAATATTGTATGCATAGGAAGAGATCTCGCAAAATCTGGGCTTGGGGATTGAGATAGTGCTGTTAGACAACTTTCATTGTGGCAGCATGTTAATTTGTAAGTGGAGTCTGCATCAACATGTGGCAGGGCAAATAGAAGAAAATGGAAGACGGAATTTGAAAGAATGTAATGGTCATTTTAACCATGAATTATGAAACTAATTTATCAGGATTGATTTGAATGACCAAAAATTCAAACATACTTCATATAATTATTTGTAATTTTTTTAGTTGAGTTTAAGCCCAATGTGATTCACTCAAATTCTGATTCGAGTTATCTTCAATATTTATTTTATGGATATATTATTTATCTCTTTATGTATCTAAGTAGTTAATTTGGTGGTTATAAGGGATCATATTTTGCACATTACTGATTTTTTTTCTTTTGTTCATTCCTAAATTTTATTACACTCATATCTTTTAAAGTCATCCTTTTATGTAACTCCATAGTCATGATCTACTTTTCATGACTCTAAAGCTTTGTAACATGAATGGGGAGATAGAGATCATCATCAATGAGGATTTGTTATGTCTGTAATGGGTATGCTACTAATATTGGCGTGAAATCTTTCTCCTTTGAGGCTTCCATCCTTCATTGCAAGCGCAATTTAACTCCTCTGGCCAAATAATAACTCTCTATTCTAGGCCATCTTCTCCACTTCCCTCATTCTATGCTATGTATGAATTTATGATTTATTAATTGATTGATCAAGTTTAAGTTTGAGTCATACTATGTTATGCTAGTGTTAATGCCATACCTTAGGAGATTCTATAAGTTTCTTCATGTCTATTTTTATTTGTTGATGGTGGGTATTTGATATTTTATAAATTATTGAATTATTCATATTTGATGATAGTAATCTTTAAGCTTTTTCATATCCATTATTTAGCGGCTGATGAGCAAGTCTTGAATTCAAATATGGGAACTTAATAACTCTCTAAGATATTTACATTTATATTTCTATTGAACAATTCTCTAGCTCAGTAAAAGTCTTAGTTTGCTTAAAATTTACTCATTTCAACTCAGCGTGACTTGAGTCAAATCATGGATCTATTTTGAGTCGAGTTAAAGTTAACATTTTGAGTCAAAATTCATTGTCTTTTTACTAGCATTCAGGTCTTTGGCACCGCAAATGAAGTTTGGCTGTGGCCTTAAGTTGGGAGGATGCGTGAAGTTTATTTTATTCATTATTATCATTGTAATGTTGTTATATGCTGTTAGGCCCCTATTTATGATATATGATCTTAATAAATATATCAATTTAAATTAATTATATATTTCATTTACTGAATACTTTGCCTATTACAGTCAAACATGAATGACTCATTAGGAAAGAAATGGAGGTTAATATCCTCAATTATGAGGATACAATACAATCATGAAAATAAGTCTTAATAACCCAACACTTTCTTATGATAGCCCTTTCCAATCTAGTGCTTTCCAATGATAACACAGCCAAATTTTCAAATTAAGCATGATTAGTGATTTAATTAAGTAATTAGGCAGCATAAAAAAAATTAACAAAATAGGCTAGCCCGGTCGGTGCTGGCGTAAGCATCCGGTCGATTACCGATCGTGGCCCGGCGACTCTGATTTTTTTTAAAATAATTGTGATCCCCGTTTTTGAACATATCGCTCATTAGGTGTCGAATTTGGCGTCTTGTATCGTTGGAAAGATAATGAAAAATTCTACAACTTTTTTGACTTTCGACGAATCTGGCGGTGGCCGCGGTTTTTTTGCAAATGTGGCATGTGAAGTTGAAAATATAATATTGATCACGCCTCATTTTTGGCCATATCGCTCGTCATGTCGATTTTGGCGTGTTTGGCATTGTTGGAAAGATAATAACAAATTACAACTTTTATGTTGATAACTTTGAATCTAATTTTTTTGCAAATGTATTTTTTTTTAAAAAAAAAAAGACGACCACCTTATTTTGGCTATATCTATCGTCGATCGGTGTTGGATTTCGGCGTGGTTGGTATCGTTGGAAAGATAATAAAAAAAATTATCTCTTTCATATTGACAACTTTTGGCGAATCTCGTCTCTTGTTGCAATTTTGGAAATGTAAAAAATTTGGCGTTGCAAAATTAAAAATAATCAACACTCGTTTGTGTGATCTTAACACAATGTTTGTTGAATACATATGTTTTTTTGATAATATTAAACATTAAGTGTATTAATTTTTTACGTATGAGTCTAAATAGTTGTGAGTTAACCAAATAAAACTAAATTGATAACAAAAAATATAATTGTATGATCATTTGAACATAACATAACAAATTAAAAAAGCGATCTGACTAAATGGCATGGCGGTAAAAAAAAAAAAAAACAACTATCGTCGTCGATGTTTTGCGGTGGAATCGCGTATACCGGGAGTGTAATGGGATGGTGGTCGGGCGTGGCGATCACGCGATGATCTTCGCGATCCTCCTCCTCGCACTGCGGGTTGTTGTGAACATCCAAGTAACATGTGGTATCTCGGTGAGCGAGAGATGGCAAATGCCGTTAATACATATGGTGTCATGTGGAATGACGAGCATATGTAGATCGGTGCATGCCATGGGTTCATCAGAGCGCATTCATCGATACGAATCTTTGGGGTGGTGTGAATGGATAGTAGGCACCTGCGGCGTATATGATATTCCCACATTCGACGGTGCATCATGCGGCCCGATCACGAAGTGCCTAATCCATATCCTATCTCGCGTTAGAGATGCGTGTTCGCCTCGCTCCACCGCATTCCGCTAATCGTCGATGGATTTTGAAATTTATGTCACCATCTCCAAATAGTCTCTCTCGGATTGAATTGCTCACGCGCGAAAGTAAATTTATATCGGGGTTTCATAACGAGGAAAACAAATTATAATTCCACATGACTTACCATCGACGATCTCAGCGCGGAGTAGTATGTGTCGCGCTCGGTGCCTTGCGCGTATAAAGTGGCAAGTCGATGCACCCATTAACGGTTGATCGGCTGACTCCATCATCGTGTGAATCCGCATCCAACTCACGCGCTTCCCCATCGCGAATGTAGTGGTGGAACACGACCAATCAACGGCCTTTCCCGTCCATCAACACGAACAAACGATGGATCTAGGCATCAATCATGGGAGGCATGCCAACGACCGATCACACGATCGCGTACCACTCTACACTCTTCCAACAAATCGGCATTGTATCTCCTCCTGCATATATCTGCGATGCGCATGCGGATCTGATGTTCATTGTCCATATGGCTCCCAGATGACCTGCACATGTATCATAAGCTACTTGAAAATTTTAATCCCATGACGGGTAAACAAGTAAAATGACATTTATTACGTGCGACTCTGCAAGTGTCCAACTCATCTGACTCGATGTTGGATCTTTCATTCCAACAAATCCTTCATTCCACGACATCGAGCGTCGATATGCGGGGATAAGTAATAGTGTGCCCATGAATGTGCTCCAGGGCCCATACCTGCAGTAAATGAATACATCCTGCTATGTTGGTGCCGGCTTCTTTTCATGCAACTCTATATAGATGCAACAGTGAAGCGAGAAACCACGAAAGAATGAATATCCTCAGTAATGGTAGATCTGCGGGTGGACCTCGAGCACAAGTGTCGGGAAGAAGAAAAGACCCAATGGCAAACAGTATGTATGCTCGATATGCATAATAAACCTGGGCTACATAATATGAATCTCTAAAAGTCCACCTCATTAGCGTAGCGGTAGCGCGTGGTGCATCTGAAATGAAACTCCGATGTGATATGTGGATGGATGGATCACGCGATACACGGTGTCGGCTCGATGCGCTCCGGCCATCGGCGGTCACATAACACCGTCTCCTTCCACCGCAACACCGCCAGAGGAGGGCCATCTATCTGAACGCCCAGGATCATCGCAACATCCTGTAGTGTGATCGTCATCTCACCAATAGCAAAGTGGAATGTGTTCGTGCGCACCGGCGCCATAATGATATGATGTGATGATCCAGAGCAATATCTTGCGTCTGCAGACACGGCAAAGCGACATCTCATGCACCCATGAATCTAGACAATTAACGCCATTCTGACACAGTGTGCGGCACTAAACCTGCAATCGAATGGAGCATGCATGTACGTTAGTATAACAAACACATACATTGGTGCGAAATGACTTCAAATAATAATGTCAATCGAGATCGCGCTCAATGTCTACCACGCGTAACATGCTATCCCCTGGTGGTGGACCGTAGTCCTCAACTCCTCGATTCGCCTCCTCCTAACGTGGGGGCTTCAAGACATCTTAACTTGTATCATTGAAGCAAACAACATAGTCAGCATTTCAAAAAGTATTACATTGCATTGTAATTCAGAGTACTTGTAGCTAAGAGGACTAAAATAAATACCTGCTGTAGGAAGACATACATAAAAATAGCAAGGCATAAAATAATTATAAAAATAGCTATTAATGAGAGATTTTAGATTTAAATTTTAGATTTATAATTTTATTTTCCACCATGTGTACTATGAACACTAAGCAAAGAAATATACACTTTCGAACAAGTACAACGGATAAAACTAATCAAAACATACACTTGAAAGTGAACAATATGACATTAAACATAGGACTACTACAAGTAGACAATATGACATAAATCACTAGTCAAAATAGATGAAACATAAGTACCAGTGGGGTAATACAACAATAGCACAAACACAACATGACATCAAACAACTAACTTAAAACATCACACTCGTGGCGAGGACACGCGTTGACCTATTATGCCCAATAGTCTTACAAATAGTACACGCCCTGAAACTTTTAGGAATGTTCTCATCCATGGTATTTTTAAATCTGCTTGCCCTTGGCCTTCCAGACTTTCGCTTAATATTAGGTGGGTTATAAGTTTCATAACCGCTTACGTGATGTGATCCCCTCCTCGATCGGGTATTACATGGAACTCTCCACGGTAGGTCTTAATATAATTCGCAGCGTAGTACAGAGACATCGCCGCGTGGTTTAGGTGGCGATGGCTCAAAAGCGCAATCACGCTGTGGACAAGGTAGGTGATAAGGCGTGGTTGTCTATGCACACTGCATATAGTTCATAAACTTCTACTTTGTAGGTTCGATTGTCGACATCAAACGATACTCGGACGCTAATCTAACAAGTTCAATCTTCGTGCCCGCGTTCATTAGCAATTAGTGTAGCTTTAATGCGAGGGGAAAACAAGTTTTCTTGTTGCCTTTAGAGCGGCGACGTTTCAAGATTTCATGAAAAGAAACTATATTATAGTACACCAGTAATCGAGCTTGAATAGGTAAGCGTACGCGTTTAAGCACGCGTTGAAACACTCGTTGTATTGTCATTACTGCACGTTATCATGAGTTTGAGTCCGTTGAACATCCTTTAACTAGGGTCGTATGCCTCCGCTTAATATTCTTAATGTCGACATGTACCTTTTGAAAATGCGGATGTCATTTGTGTTTCTTGCAACGTACATTTTCTGACACATGAATTACATCGGTATGCCAAGTTGTCGTCCTCTCTTGAAGTTCTCCCTCAAATGGCGCGAAGATGCAACCCTGGGAAGATTTCAACCTACGAACAAGACACGCATGTCTATCAGATGAAGTATAGATCACCCTCGTGAACACAAATGGGATCAAGTCCTGAAGAGTGCAAAAACCAAATCCAAGACTCGATGCACTCTGATTCAACAACTGCGAAGGCGGAGGAACAACCCATTGTTCTCGATCCCAAGATTAAGTAGAGTGCTCTTCTTGAGAAAAGTCCCATCAAGACAGCAGGCGGCAATCTCGCCAACCTCGATTGGCTCAAACGACGACAGTCGTTGGAATCTGATTCGTGGGCGGTATTATCTTGAATTGGGCATAGATGTGCAAACAGCAACCATAAATTTTCCCAGTGATCTATAAGATTCCTCCCAATTGCCAAAATAGCCTAATCGCTTTTATTGCATCCGCCTTCATATAAGGCTCTTATATTGAACCTTATACTTATAATCTCCACGGGCTTGAGATCCAACGGCCTGACTGCGGTGGATGAAATAACTTATAAATGATGTATATTGTCGATTAGAATTGAGTGACTACTATGAGGAGAGCCTCGAACTAATTCTCCAAGTTCCACCCAACCTCTTAACGAGCGGCATGTAAATGCACAAATATGGTCTCAGAATTAATGGCGGGTGCACAGAAATCTTGATTGGCTTGAGACATATATGACATATTCAACATTGTTTATAATCACTCACACCAATACAAGCTTCTTATCATGAAAGTACCATACCTTCCACTAATTCATCGGGATGCAATTTCTCTTGAAGGTTGAATCGATGGGCCATCAAATGCAGGTCTTCATCCCATTCTACAGTGGTTTGAGCACTACGCATATAATCATTTATGTATCAAATGCTTCTCGGTATGACTCGTTCCTGAGTAATCGACAATCAAATCTCTTATGGGATGGTTACCGCCTTAAATTAGCTCGCTCCAGTCAATATAATCGTCATCCTCATCACTACTATCTCCACTGGCATAGTTTCATATTCAACATTTATATCGGATGGTGGGTTCACATCATTACCTTGAGGGTCACGGGTCACCATATGAGCGAGCTTGTGCCGAGTAAAATAATCATTTTCTCTTCAGCTCATATATTTCCCCAGTATTTATCCGAGGAGGTGGTGTTATGTAATCGTGGTGATTCCACCTCTTTGTGACATGTTGTTAACCTCCTCTCCATGAGAGTTCCTCAAATTCGACATACATGATAGGCGAACATCTTTGCATTAATAATAGCCTCACAAACTTCATCATCGTTAATGTGTGTTTAAATGGGTTGTACTTAACTTGATGGATAACTCTAATTTTTTTAATTGAAATTTGGATTGAACGATTTCTCCCAATATATGTTGGAATGAACAATACATACGATTATCGAACTCACTAGTTAGTAATAGCAACACCGGTATTCAATTGCTATTACGCACAAAAAATCTTGCATTAATATATGACAAAGATGGTGAAATACTTACGCATTCAAGCAATCACTCGATCCTAATATTTCGATAAAACAAAATCCAACTGCTAATGTGATAAATAAAATCCAAATCGTAATGTGACAACAACCAATTTATCGTCACGATAAAAGCCAATCATTCTCTTTTGCATTAATCAGATTGAAGATATTCAACAAAACAAATCTTTATAACACCACGTACCTCCTTTGCCAAAAAAAATATCACACACGAAGATATTCAGCAAAATAGATCAAGCACAGATTTAACTTTTTCAACGAACATGAATCACCACATATGCGCCTAATATAATTAAAGATCTTCATAACACCAAATTAAATTACACATACACACTTCCTAAATAAAAAAAAAATTGCGCAAAAAATGAGATCGATCACAAATCTCCTATGAATATTCTGATAATTAGCTTAAACAAACCAAATAAACTAATACAATTCGACATTATACATTTTTTTTTCGTTTAGGGTTAGAAATACCTAAATCGGCGAAAATAATCCTTCCAAGCTACTTCTTCACCGACGGCGACTTTCCGGCCGTCATGACCTGGCGGTGGCGGTGGCTCGGCCGGCGCACCGGCTATGCGAGATCGGGCGAAAGGAACGGCGGATCGAGAAAGAGAGGAAACCCTTTGGCGCCTCTTGGTTTTCATAAATTAGGGAAGAGTCAATCGTGGGCCGACTGACATCGATCCCGGTAGTCACGTGGCTAGCCTATTTTGTTAATTTTTTTTATGCTGTCTAATTACCTAATTAACTCACTAATCAAGCAATTTGAAAATTTGGCCTGATAACACTTACCCTTAAGTTGGAGCATATATGTCGACAAGTTTTAGCTTGTTGTAAAGCTTGAAAACAAAGAGCTTTGGCATAAATTTCAGCTAATTGTTTTCATTGAAGAAGACTAGTAGTGTGTTTTGTGTCTTTGACATGCTTGCGTTACTCATGAAGTGACAGCTCACTTTAATACGTTTATCTCTTTCATGGAAGATAGGATTGCTTGCAATATAGACATCTGTCTGATTATCAGATTTAATTCACATTACTTTGCAAGAAGAATGAGAGACATGGTTCCATATTCATCTTTGACTAAATTTGGCAAAAATAGTATGCCTTTTTTTTCCAGGATACAAGATTTTCCTTCTGCAAAGATGCATAATCCTGAAGTATGTTCAATCTTCAATAGATCCAACATAATTAATAATGGAGAAATCTTTAATCTTTAAATGATTATATTTATGATAGACTAGTTATTTTCGTAGAGGCCTTTGAGATTTCTAAATTTTTTAGAATAGAATACCGATATTTCGTATTGAAATTTTGTATATGTTGACTAATAACATCAATAATAAAATGATATATCAGGTGGAGTTATAGTCATATGAATATGCATTCTAGCTGATCAGTGATAACTAGACATATCTTTAAAACTGTCATCACTCTCAAATGATTGCTGAATTTTCGTGAGAGAATTAGCAGGCTTGCACCAAGAAGATCTGTCTTTCAACAGATCTATACCTATGAAAACAGAAACACTGTATTATCATATTGCATTCTCTAGATCTATATGTATCATATTATATAACATATTTCATAGAATACATCCTCGGAGGGAATGAGGACTCCCTTGAGCCAACTATTTAGCATACAAGTACAGTTATAATGTGTATGCCTTGACGCCAACGTGTATTGTGGTTCCTTGACAAACGAAGGAAAAGAAAAGTGAAGCTTATGCTACTAAATAATATTCAAAATATTGATATAAAATTTAATAATTTATTATTTTTTAAAGGTTTGGGATTATTGATAGAATATCACGTTATGAGAATTTTGATTATTGCTAATAAACCCAATTTAAGGCATGAGTTTAAAATTGTTGAGACTTAAAAATTATAGAATTTAAATGATTGCCTACATACAAAAGAAATATTAATGATTTTTGAATTTATTTATGGAATTATAATTAAAAAATGAAAAGATATTAAATGGGATAGTTGACAAGATTATAGTAGGGAACGAGTCGGTAGACTAGAGAGAGAGAGAGAGAGAGAGAGAGAGAGAGAGAGAGAGAGAGAGTTCATATAAGGGAGCGAATCGGAGACAATGGGAAAGCTGGGAGTAAGGATTGTCTGCCATCATGGGCCATTGTGTTCTTCTACCTCTCTTCTTCCTTTTTGATATACCTTGTCTTTTTTCAAGAGGTATGAAGAACTTTAGGAGGGAGGTTTTCTCGGGAGCTTTGGGCTGTTGCTGTTGGTTAGCAAGGGGGTGTTGAAAGCATTGCATAGCCGCTAGCAAAGCTCGCTAGTCACCATTTCTCTCTTTATCTTCTAAACGTAAATCTTGGACGTCTCTTTCCTTCAAAATGTAAATCTTAGATATTCTATATTTATTTCACCAGGCATGTGTGCTTTTAACTTTAGGATTAACCATTAAGTGGAGTCTGGGCTCGCTGAGAATAAAATTTAAAGGAGATTAAGAGTTAATTTATATTTGGAGGATTTTGTTACGATAGCAAATGGTTCATTTATGATGAATATATTTACGAATATCTTGTTTTAATTGTTAGGCTTGGTATGACATTAAAAATCCTACTAGTTGAAGCACGAATCTTGATGTCAAAAGTAAGCTGATCCTAAGTCGAAACTAGTTGAGTTCAAGTGCTTAAAATATTATTAAAAATTTTGGGATATTAGCTAAATCCCTAAATAATTCATAAATATGGAGTGTTTATGATCAAATCGAGCGCCTTGACGAGCCGGATTTAACAAGCCAAGATTTATTGATTCTGACCTCATTTGAGCATTCAAATACTCAAAATACATCAGATGATCAAGAGAATCATCTTGAGCCATCCGATGGAGTGGTTTGGATTTTGCATGTATTTACGGAAATGCCCTCCCTCTAATCGATAAATAGTCCCCTCTTCACATGAGGGAGGCCAAACTAAGAGAAGAGAGCTCTAAAGCTTGAAAATCCTCCAAGCATAATCGTGCCACTTTCGGCGTCGACCATCTCCGTTGGCCGCCAACCCAGCCGCCCGTAACGCACCGATCTCATCATCGTCTGATTGTCACCTTAACCCACCATCGAGCATTGTGCCGTAACCGTCGCCGGTCATTCTGTCGACCACGTGCCGCGTGCGTGGTCATCACCGCCGACCCGCGTCAGATTCGCGCCGTCATCCACCACCGTCGTCGGCGCCGTCGACCATGACCATGCCGGTTCGCATCGCCGCGTCGGATACCACCATCGATCATCGTTATTAACCACGTCGCCCGGTCATCATCGCGACCACGTTTATCGCCGTCGCCGATACCGTCGTGGTCGTATTGCCGGACCATTCTACCATCTCCACCGCCATACCGTAATTCTCGGTCGCTGACCCCATTATTCACCATCATTTCTCAACAAGCTGTTTAATACTATATGGTTGTTGTTTGGATTCTCATTGCCAACCCTTCTCATATTCAATTATGTAATCCCGTTATCGGGAAAATTTTGTACTCTGAAACAGATACATAGTGGAAGATTTTTAGGCGATGGTTTTCTCTTTTGAGGTTTTCCACGTAAAATAGAGTTTTTTTATTAATTCTTCAAACATTGTATGTGTTCTGGATTCCATAACAAAGCTAAAGTAAATTTTATTCTACCATATGTTTTTTTAGCCATAGCAGTTTGGCGCCGTCAGTGAGAAACCCCACAATCGTAATCTTTGTGAACACACATATATGGCCACGTAATAGTAATAGAGCCTCGAACTCGTCACTCTGAAACCAATCCTTGAACAGGGCGTAAACTACGCCTCACTTCCCCATAGGCATGACCCATCGGTGAAGGTGCATAATCTCTCTACAAGATGTGTTGAATGGAAGAGTCTCAAAATGAGATAATTCGACTTTTCGAGAAACACAACATCTTGAACACATCTCCCCAAGATCGTTAGCCAAGGGAGATCAAAATGTTAATATGGGACCTTCTCACCATCAGGCTGAAGTTCCTCCGCTTTTAGGCCGTGATGTTGACTTCCTTGACACTGCTAGTTCTACTCATCCTACACGTGCGACTCAACCAATTGCGAACCCATCGATTATTCCCGGTAGCTTGGCACATTCTTGCCTTGTTGATTCTACTCGTCAAGTTATACGTGCAGAATTACAACGCTTAATGCAAGAAGAATTCCATCTTAAAGACATAAATCATCCTCTCCTTCACCGCGGCTATGAGAGTCTTCACCTTTAGCTGAAGCTATTCTTCAACATCCTATTCCCGTAGGTTTTAAGCTTTCGAGCATCGATTCCTATGATGGGGCAACTGACCCATATGAACACATCGATTATTACAGAACTATCATGCATATCCGACGAGCTCTTGATACACTGATTTGTCAGATTTTTCTAGTCACCCTCAAGAGTCAGGCTCGCACTTGGTTTGACTCCCTTCCAAGGGGATCTATCCACACCTTTGACGAACTCGCCAAGATTTTTGTAGAACAATTCATTGCAAATCAGAGGATCATTAAAGATTTCCTCATCTCTGCATCTCTCTCAAAATGAGAATCACTTAAGAATACTTCCAGGTTCTCCTTAGAAGCTCGCTAAATATTTGGGGTAGACCCTGAATTACTAAGAGGATTTTTTCTTGGAGGGCTCCGTCCTGGGCCTTTCTACTCGTCACTAATGCAAGATACGGTTCGCTCATATTCAGACTTGGTTCACCATGTGGAAGCGCAAATTTCTGCTGATGAAACTATTAATGACCATCGAAAATAATTGAACAATCCACAGGAAAACGTAAGAGTGCCATAGGAAACACATATCAACAATCTCATCAAAAGAAGCAACATGACAGTCATGATCTCCCTCCACGGCTCTCACATCAACGACGTGAACCACGACTGAAAAAGAAATATATGCTACTAAACACATCTCGTGTTAACATCTTGATGGCCATTTAAGATGAAGAAACCATTAAGTGGCCACATCTACTAAAATCAAATTCAGAAAATCAGAAGCAATGTTGTCACTTTCATCGAAGTTGTGGACATACTACAAAGGCATGTAAATAACTTAAAGAAGAAATTGAGAGGTTCATTCAACAGGGATATCTGCATCAATTTGTGCAGAACCAATCAACTCAAGCAAACATAACTCCAATTAGGGGGCAACCGGGACAATCATCACAAAAATAACACAATAGCCGCCAAATAGTTGGAGAAATTGAAACGATTGCAGGAGGACCACTACTATCTAATCAAGTCTTCATCGCCACCTTTGAAGAGCCGGAGTTAAAAAAATCTTGTATTAATCATCCCATCACTTTTAATGACTCAGACTTGGAAGGAGTCCAAGTTCGGCATCAAGATTCTCTTGTCATCAATGCGGGGATCGGTGACCCCTGTTATAATGTTAAGAGAATTTTGATTGATAATGTGAGTTCCGTTGATGTTTTATTTTACTCCACCTTTTTTTAGCATGGTAGAAGGAAAAACTTTAACCGCAGGACCATTATATGGGTTTGATAATCACGCATGAGTGGAGGGACAATCACCCTTCCTGTTGTTGAGAATTTCCTTAACAAGTCACTCAGTTCAATTCATAGTGGTCAAGTCAAATTGATACCTATCTTTGGAAACCCTCCAATCAATCTTTATGTCACTTCGGTACCTTATCTTAAGATGAAATTTCAAACCCCCATTGGGGTTGGAGTGGTCTGTAGAAATCAACAAATAGCACAATCATGTTACCTCAGACAAGCTCAATCACGCCCTTCGGTGACCTTCAACATCGAGAATTTTAATCTTCGAGATGAAGAAGTACTTCAGAGGGCATTGCCTGTAAACTACTTGCTCTCCGTTTCATTATCAGATGGCCAACCGTCAAGCTATGATCAATGATCCAAAGGAAAAAATCTTCCCTAAAACTTGGAACATAGAGGGTCTCTGAAAGTGTTATATGTAATTCTTGGTGCATAAATATTGTAGCCTTTAATCTACCTCGTTTGCCTTTTCCTCTCCACCTCTTGTCTTTTGTTAACTCTCAAAAAATTTATCTCATTTCTCTTGTTAAGTTATCTTATGACAATATTGTATCACCGACATTATCAAAGTAATGAGTTTATGTTTTTTTCTTACAAGTTTGTTGCACATAAATGATCTTCTTCATTTCAATCCTTCTACTTGAGAAATGCACAACTCACATTGTGTCTCAGTCGGGATATGATCAATCCCAAGGGGATTTGATCGGACCTCTTCCATACAGTTAACGTCATCGAGTAACACTCGACAAACAATCGAATGGGTCAAAATCCTCAGTTCAATTCAATTCTTCCATACGTTAACCATCGGTAACACTCGACAAACAACCGGATAGGTCAAAATCCTCCAGATTCAATTCGACCTCTTCCATATAGGTTAACCTCATCAAGCAACACTTTAACAAACAATCTTGGATGAGTCAAAAATCCTCAGTGGATTCGATTCAATCTCTTCCATACAAGTTAACGTCATCAAGTAACACTTTAACAAACAACCTCGGATGGGTCAAAAATTCTCAGTGGATTCGATACGACCTCTTCCATACAGGTTAACATTATTAAGTAACACTTTGACAAATAACATCGGATGGGTCAAAAATCTCCAGTGAATTCAATTCGACCTCTTCCATACAGGTTAATGTCATCAAGTAACACTTTGACAAATAACTTCGGATGAGTCAAAAATCTCGATTTGACCTTTTATCGTTAATGTTATTAAGTAACACTTTGACAAATAATCTCGGATGGGTTACATTGATTGATTACCCTTCCATACAAGTTGCGACGTGTAACATCATGGAGAATGATACTCAAATTACACCGACTTTAGTTGTTGAAGGATGTTTCTAAACGCTTTCTCACATCTTGGGTTGTCAACGTTGAACATCCATTGGAGTTTCAAGAAATTCAATTTCCTACAAGAAGTAGAACTACGGGCCTGATCGTCTCCAAACCCGGTTGGTCGAGGGGTGGTTGGCGCCTCTTTCGAGGAGCCTCGGCATATGAACTACGGGCGATGCCTCGACCGGTCGGTCGACAAGGGTTGACCCTCTTCTTTGAGGGAAAAATGAACTGCATGAACTACGAGCTGATCTCCCCCGGTCGGTCCGACAATGGTTGGCGCTCTTCGAGGAAAAGAGCTCAGTATGAACTAGCGCTTGATCGCTCAAACATGGTCGTCCGGCGAGGCGGTTGACCTCTTTGAGAAAATCGAACTCGCCGTATGAACTACGGGCTGATCGCCTCCCGGTCCAGACGGACAATTGACGCTTCTTTCGAGGGAAAACCAGAATCTCGTCATATGAATTATGGGCCTTGATCAGCAAGGAGAATGACTTTCTCTTAAGAAAAAGGTTAGAACTTCACTAATAAAAAAATATATATATTTTTATCCTAGCCCTTGAACTTCCGCTAGATGATTTCTCATACAATGCAGAGGAACACTAGAGCATATGAGAATTGTGTCTCCTCACTTGACCTAGGGGGTTTTATAGACCTATAAGGGCAAAAGGTAATAAATCAAAAAAAAAGGAAAAAAGGGGAAAAGCGAGAAACGAAAAATGCTCATCGCGCGATTTGCGCGCATGCGAGCGCCTCAGCCCGCTGGCGCTCATGCGTGGCCTCGCTTCGCCCATGGCTCGGGCGCCAGCGCCCGTGGCGTCCATAACCGAATGCGCTACCGCATCGCGACCCGCACCGCTTGTGATCATAATCTTGTGCTCATGAAGATCTTCTCTCAAAATGTATGGATTAATGAACCCATAAATTTCATTAAAGAATTTGCTATTTTCAATTATTTGCATATATATATTTTGGATGATTGAGATAATGTCATCCAAAATAGAGGACAACTGATATGACACTAAAAATCCTACGTGAAACGAATCTTGATGTCAAAAGCAAGTGATCTTAAGTGAAACTAGTCGAGATCAGCGCTTAAAATATCATTGGAAACTTTGGGATATTCTAAATCCTAAATAGTTCTTAAATATGGAGTGTTTATGATCAAATCGGCGTCTTGTGAGCGGATTTAACGATCTCTTGATTCGACTTCATTTGAGCATTCAAATACCAAAATACATCAAATGATCAAGGGAATCATCTTGAGCCATCCGATGGAGTGGTTTGGATTTTGCATGTATTTAAATGCCATCTCTAATATAAATAGCCTCATTCTTCACATGAGGGAGGCCAAGAGAAGAGAGAGCACTAAAGCTTGAAAATTCTCCAAGCATAATCGTGTCATTTCGGTGCGACCATCTCCGTTGGCCTCAACCGGCGATTGCATGTCGCCGCCCGCCACCGCCCGATCTCGTCGCCGTCGATCTCCGTCGCCGTTGTCAACCGCGTCGTGCATTCTAACCATCGTCGTCGGTCATTACCGCGCTCGATCACGTCGCCGGTCATCACGCCACCGCGTCATCGATGCACCGGTCATCGCCGTCGACCATCGTCGCGGTCTCCCGCTGACCACCGTGCCCGTCGCCGGTCGCCGGTCGCTGGTTGTGATTTATCGCCGTTCGTGCGACCACCGTAGGCTGCCGTCGTCGGCTACCACCATCGATCATCATTGTCATCAACCACCGTCGCCTGTCATCATAGCCGACCACCATCGCCCGGTCATCTGCATGCGCCGACCATCGCCGCCATCTCCGCGGTGACCAGCTATCACCGTCATTTTGACTCACATTGTTCACCATCATCACTACCAACATTACAACTAACCATAGTTGCTATACATTTATTACGATTGGGTTTTCCATTGTCGGCTCTTCTCATATGCAATTCGTAATCTTATCGGGAAAATTTTTGTACTCAAATAGATACATAGTGGAAGATTTTTTCTAGCCTGATTTTTTCCTCTTTTGAGATTTTTTCATGTAAAATTCGAAATTTTTCTATTAATTCTTTAAACATTGTATTTTCACAATAAAATTAAGGCGTAAACTTTTATTCTACCGCAACCGATTTTTTAGCATGCAACAAGGTTTATCATTATAATCATTAGCTCAGTTAATTACAAGTTTATTCTTGTTACAAATGTGAACATATTGTTACTTAAAATAATAAATCCTAATTTGGAGACAAGAAATGGATTTTACATTTAGTTCAAAAGTGATTAATAAAGATAAAATGTTGAATCATAGTTTCGCCTAACAAAGCTTTAAGTTATTTATTTTCATAACTTAATAGGACACAATGGAGAAGAAGGATTCATGTTGCTGACCGCACATAATGAGATAATAGCTTCTTGTTGTTGTTGCCATAAAGTTTTTGATTTGGAGTTGCTATCATTGAAGAGTAGTTTTTTAGGATATTGAGAGAGACCTCTTAATTATTTGAAGGTAGTTTCAGACTACATGGTATGGGTGAGTTCCTTGCATTCTTTATTGTTTGAGGATGATTAGATTGTTGCCAGGCATCATGTAGTTGGTCATATGCTATTCCTGCACAGAATTATCCATATTATTTTTCACCTTCTTTGAAATATGGTGCCTATCATTGGGCATTTTGTAAATATTCATGATTTATATGCTGCATATATACACTGTTCATAGGATTGAAATCTTACTGAAGTGTAGCTGAAGGTATTTACTGTCATTTGCATAACTGTATCTGCAGATTTGTTATTGTTATTATGTTTAACTCATGAGCTTTGGCCGATGGGTCCATTTACTCGCCACTATTAGTGGGTCTTTACTCTTTAGAGGTGACGACCTCACCATATGTTAGTTTTGGTAAGGAATGCCTGCTGATTGTTACATAGGTTAATGTATCTATGATTTATAGTATAGAAATATCAATAGTTCTATTCACATAATTTTTAAATTATAATTATATAGAATCAATACAAGAATATATAATAGACATTAAAGTCATCATTAGATGAGGATATATATATATATATTCGTAAAGTATATATATATTACTATCTTAAAATCTTGAATCAAAGTTAGCTCAAGATTGATAATAATAAATAAATTTGAACTCAAACAAGCACATGCTCAGCACGGCCCGATTCAGCACGGCTCGATTCGTTTGTAACCTTAGATAGTGTTCTAGTTGTTATTGAATAATAAATGTTATTTATGAATATAACATGTAGATTATGCTTAAATATTGTCCACTGAAATTCAAAGTTCAAAAAAAAAAACATTCTTATTTGTTAAATTAAAATTAAACTAACTTTAATAAGTCTCAATAGAGTTAGAAATCTAGTTATTCATTGAGTATATTAGCTTACTTCTAAACTAAGTATATGATAAAAATAAAAAATAAAAACATTCAATTGTTTGCATTCTTTTGTGAAGCAATTTTTTCATAAAAGTTAGAAGAAAACGAACCTGGACTGTATTTGTACTTATGGACTATTTGGCTCAGTATATATATATATATTAGAATTCTTAGAATAGTAAGTGCTACGTGGTCTCCTCTATTTTGTTAGCGAGTCTTAATCATAACTTACAAGACTTGTCACTATGAAATCATGCGATGGATTGATTGATCTGAAGATTTATATATATATATATATATATATATATATATATATATTGATAATGTTATCATCTCTTTATCGTCTTGACATTAATCCTGTAAGATCACAAAGTTTCCACCTTTTTTCCCAGGCTGCGTCACGATGAATCGCGGTTAGTACCCAACCCGCCATTGGGTGAAGATTTATATTCGTTGAATGGGGACTTTTCAGAATTCCTTTCAATGAGAGCCCCAAATCTCAAGATGGTAGAATCTATCAGCTCAGGTCTATTTCTTACCTAACTAAACAACACCTTAGCTGTCCTTTTAGGTAGAACCTTATATATTATATGTATATATTGAAATAGAAATAGTAGAGCTTCAAGAGATAATGGTTTAAGCAAATTTTAGTATAGTGTCTGCATTTTTTTTATAAAAAATCTTAGAAGATCGTTGAGGATCTAGGTGTAAATCAATGATTTATGAACAAATTAAGCTCTGTTTGAGTTTACTTTGTTATTATTTTTGTCATTGATATTTGATTTTTTTTTAATTTTTTATGTGTGTTTAGCTTATTATTTATTTTGTTGATTTGTGATTAATTTGGTGTTGTTTGTTAAAGTTTTTTTAAACAATATTGCAGATTTTATTTAGTGTAACAAGTAAAAATGATAAAAGTTAATAATAGATATTGAAAGGATATAAGTGCCGAAGAAGAAGAAGAAAGAAAGTAATAACAAAATCATAAAGTTAAAGAGGTAGAATACTAAGGGAAATTATTCAAAATCAAATTTTCACTCAAGGAATAGTATCTATCATAATATTTTAAGTATGATATAGTTTAGGTTTGCATTTTATTGTTGTTTGGAAGGTGGGAAAGAAAAAAAAAATCTAAATTCTAAAGAGAATTGTTTTCCTTAAATCTAGTTTAGTTGGAAATAGTAGCTTTAAATTAGTATGGTTCGATCTATTTTGAATTAGTTTTGGTTCGAATATGTATGATTCAAATTTGTCCTATTTATTAAATGAGTCAAAATATTTTAGCCTAGATTTAGCCTAGCTTCAACTCACCTAGTCCAAATATAACTTGAATGACTCATTTGGATATTCATTTTAGGCCAAAATTATAGCAATTTAAGTTGGTGGTCTAAATTTAGTCAAATTTGTATTGATGTATCAAAATTGATTCAATTTTGAGTTAGTAGATCAATTTGAATCTAAATTAAATTCAACTGGCCAAACTCTTAGACTAAAATCAGACTCAAAAATTAATTGGGTCAACCCGAACTCATATTATTCTTTTGGATTGAGTCATTGTTAGATAAATTGATGACACCCTAACACCAAGCATCGTAAGAGGGGGTAATTGTATGTTTGAGGAGAGGATATAATCAATACTACTATTTGAATGATTGCTATTCAAAATTTGACTATATTGAAATGCAATGGCTAGTGGCATTAAACTATCAACTACAACAATGGTGTCAATATAGATAATTTTAGAACTAGGTAGCATTTGTTATAATGGTAGGCTAAGTTTCAAGCTTCATATAAAGGATAAAAAATTTTATCCTCATTTAGCTGAATTGAACCAACTAGGTTAATATTCTAATGATCTTAGCTTGATCGTTTGAGTTATATTAATAATCAAAATATTATTCTCTATTTGTGAAGTGAGGAAGCTCTTTTGAATCGACTTGCATAGATAGGAAGTCATATCCATAAAAGCGACATTCTTGTAAGAGGTCAAATTATCGCTAAATAAATGATAATGAGAATAGTAGAATTGAACAAAATCAAAAATCACTTTTCATGATGGTCCTCATTATCAATTCAAATGCTCTTCACAAAATTTCAATCTCTGCAAAAACCTCAGCTATGAGGTATGGGAGAAGAAGCTACTAGAATATATATTTGTTTCGATGTTGATTCATGAATAAATATCACACTCGTATTCAACTAATATTTTTATTATGATGTTTCATATATATATATATATATATATATATATATATATATATATATATCTGAGAGATTCCAATATCATAGTATCATATGATGCTTCAACTAATATACAATTGTTGTGTATTATATATTAATATAATATTAATTGAATGATAATATACAATGTGTATATACGCGACTTCACAGTTAATATACAACAGTTGTGTTTTTGCCATACAGCAGGACTCTAATATCATAACACTATATGACGCTCAATTAATATACAATTATTGTGTATTGTTGTGCATTAATATAATATTAAATGTACGCTAATGCACGATATTTATATATACAATATTTTATAAATAATATATAACATCTGTGTATTTGTTAAGCATCATATGATACTATATTATTAAAGTTTGGATGTAAGTTATATATCCATATCGATTATAATAATTATATATATGTTGCGTGCTAGAAAACCGGTTCTAGAGTAAGAGTTTTCCTTAAGTTGTGAAATCCAAAGCCTATTTAAAAGTGAAAGAAAACTCTAGAATTTTACGTGAAAATCTCGAAAGAGGGAAAAATCGGGGCCTGCCAATAAAAGCTTCCACTATGTACCTTTTTCAGAGTATAAGATCTTCCCGATACCGGGATTACAAAATTGTATATGAGAAAGGGACAACGATTCTTGTGTAATAACGATGTTGACGATGTTGATGATGATGACCGGCGATAGTGGTGGTGATGATGGCAAACAGCGGTGGTAATGACGGCGAGGATCGAGAGGGTGGCGGTGGCCGGCGGTGGTTGACCGTCAGTGGCGCGATTGTGCTTGGAGGATCTTTAGAGCTCTCTCCTCTCTCTTTTTGGCCTCCTCTCATATGAGGAATAAGTATTTATAGATTGGAGAGTGGCTCTGTAAATACATGCAAAATCGAACCACTCCTCCTGGACGGCTCATGATGATTCCCTTGATCATATGATGTATTTTGTGTATTTGAATGCTCAAATGAAGTCGGAATTATAAGATCTTTGGCTTGTTGGAATTGGCTCGTCGAGACGCTCGATTTGACTATAAACACTCCATATTTGAGAGCTTTAAGAATTTAATGATTAAAAGTTTCGATGATATTTTAAGTGTTTGATCTCGACGGTTTCAATTTCATCGACTTGCTTTCGTCAAGATTAGTGATAGAGGAATTTTGGTCATATCGTTCTATTTTTGGATGAAATTATCTCAATCATCAAAAAATATATGTCATACTTGAAATATAAATTCTTGAAATTTGCGTTCATTAATCACATTTTTTAGAAACATATCTTCATATAAGCACAAGATTATACTGAAGCGGTCGACCACAAATATGTGTAGTATATCACGAATTTTTGATTACAATCCATCCAGGGCCTACAGCTTGGCGCTGGGGCCATGGCTCAGGCGTGCCAGCGGAGTGCTTGCCACGGCCTTCACGGCCGTCTGCTGGGCGTGCGTGGCGCGCGTAAAACCAGCGTCAGCGGTCAGCGGCCGTGCTGAAGAAGCGGAGTCGTCGGCGCGAACGGGCGAGCGATGGGTCGCGCGTCAGCGTGGAGGAAGCGTGGGTGGGCGGCGAGGATATGGCGCGTGGCCAGCGGCCTTGGCATGGCGCCAGCAGCGCTCCCAGATGCAGTGTGGGTGGAGAAAGAGGGTTTTGTCCGTTTGACCCATATTCGCCCGTTTTTGCGGTTTTGAGCAATTTTGTGGTTTTGACGGTTTTCTTTGATTTTTTACCTTTTGTCCTATGGGGTCTATAAAACCCTCCAGAGTCGAGAAGGCACCTTCTCTTCTTCTTAAGAGAAGGTCGTTTGGAGGCGATCAAGGCCCGCGGTACTTACGTCGTTGTTTCGGTTTTCCCTCGAAAGAGGCGTCAACCGATCGGACCGTCCGGGTTTGGAGGCGATCAAGGCCCGCGATACTTACGTCGTTGTTCTGGTTTTCCCTCGAAAGAGGCGTCAACCGGCCTCGTCGGACCGTCCGGGTTTGGAGGCGATCAAGGCCGCGGTATACGTCGTTGTTCCGGTTTTCCCTCGAAGCGTGCCAACCTCGTCGGACCGTCCGGGTTTGATCAAGACCATGACATCGTCGTCATAGTTTTCCCTCGAAAGAGGCTCGCATTCGAACCGTGTGGAAGCGATCAAGCCCGGCCGGTACATATGATAATTTTCCCTCAAAGAGGCGTCAACTCGTCGGATCGTTGGAAGCGATCAAGCGCGGTACATACTCGTGTCTGATTTTTCCTCGAAGAGTCAAAGCCTACCGTCGTCCGGGTTTGGCGATCATGTGATGATGCCGGAGCGAGTTGACAACGATGCAGCGGAGATGGTGGCAGTGGTGGCCAGCGGTGACGCAGATGGTTGGCGAGATAGCGATAATGGTGGCCGTGAGTGCGGCGATAATGGCAGCGGATGACCAACCAGTAGTGGCGGCGTGGCAGCAGCGGTAGTGATGGTAAGCGGTGTCGGCCTGATGGTTAGCGGATGAGTGGTGGCAATGGCGATAGTGGAAGAGTAACGATGGCGGCCAGCATTGTAGTCAGCGGGGATGACCAGCGATGATAGTGGTAAGCGAAATTCTCGATGTTGTGGCAGTGTAGTGTGGCGGTACCAGCAGGATAGTGTCGGTGGCCGCGGTTGATATCAGAAGTGGGACTTCGATGGTTGGCGAGGTTGAATCGGTGATTTTGACCTATCCGAGGTTGTTTGTCAGAGTGTGACTCGATGGCGTTAACCTGTATGGAAGAGGTTGAATTGAATCCTAGGATTTTGACCTATCGAGGTTGTTTGTAGTGTACGATGATGTTAACACTATGGAAGAGATCGTGATGTCCACGGATCTTTTGACTATCTAGGTATCGCCAAAGTGTTATTGACTTCTTACCTGGAAGAGGTCCGATCAAGTCCCCAGGATTGATCATGCCGATTGAGATACAACGTGAGTTGTATATTTCTCAAGTGGGAGGATTAAATGAAGAAGAAATAAGCTTGTAAGGAAAAGCCATAAACTCATTACTTTGATAATGATGGTGATATTGTCACAAGATAACTTAACAAAAGGGCGAGATATATTTTTTAGAGAAAGTTAACAAAAGACAAGAGGTGGAGAGGAAAAGATAAGGATAAATTAAGGACTATAATATTTATACACCAAGGATTACATATAACAATTTTTAGAGACCCTCCATGTTCCAAGTTCTAGGGATGATTTTTTCCTCTGGACCTTTAGTTATAGCTTGACGGTTGGTCATCTGATAGCAAAGTGGGGAGTAGGTCTTTTATAGGCAAAACCCTCTGAGGTACTTCTTCATCTTGAAGATTAAAATTTCGATGTTGAAGGTCACCAAGTGGTTGAGCTTGTTTGAGGTAACATGATTGTGTTATTTGTTGATTTCCACGAGACCACTCCAACCCAATGGGAGTTTGAAATTTTATCTTAAGATGAGGTATCAAGTGATGAGAAGATTGATTGGAGGGTCTTCCAAATATAGCATTGTATCTTTGAATTTGACTTGACCACTATGAATTGGCGAGTGAGTGACTTGTTGAGGAAATTCTCAGAACGGGAAGGGTGATTGTCCCCTCCACTGCAGGCGTTATCAAACCCATATAATTGTACGGGTTGAAGTTTTCCTTAACCAGACTCATGCTAAGAAAGGTGGAGTAAAATAAAACATCAACGGAACTCCCATTATCAATCAAAATTCTCTTAACAATATAACAGGGGTCACCAATCCCTGCACTGATGACAAGAGGATCTTGATGTGGAACTTGGACTCCTTCCAAGTCTGAGTTATTAAAAGTGATGTGATGATTAATACAAGCTTTTTTTAACTCGTCTCTATCAAACCCATATAATGGAGACTTGATTAGATAGTAGAAAGGTGGAGTAAAATAAAACATCAACGAAACTTCATTATCAATCAAAATTCTCTTAACAACATCTCTATTTGATCTTGATGTGGAACTGACTCCTTGTTGTTATTAAAAGTGATGTGATGATTAATACAAGCTTTTTTTAACTCGCTCTTATTGAAGACTTGATTAGATAGTAGTGGTTGGTAGTTTCAATTTTTTCCAACTATTTGGCGCATGTTGTTTATGTGATGATCGCCCCGGTTGGAATATGTTTGCTTGAGTTGATTGGTTTTCAAATTGATGCATATCCATGTTGAATAAGCCTCTCAATCTCTTCTTTAAGTTGTTTATAAGTATGTCCACGACGATGGAAGTGACAATATTGCTCACGATTTCACGAAGTTGATTTGTGGATGTGGCCACTTAATGGTCTCTTCATCTCGAATGGCCATCAAGGCGTTAACACGAGATGTATTGGGTGGGATTCCAATCGTTGATGTGAGGGTCGTGGAGGAAATCATTTGCCTTGTTGCTTCTTACGATGGGATTGTTGATCGTGTTTCTAGAGCACTCTTACGTTTTTCGTGGATTGCTCAAATTATTTTGCGATGGGCATTAGCCTCATCGGCCAGATTTGTGCTTCCACATGATGAACAAGTCGGCATATGAAGCGGACCGTGTCTTATTAGTGGAGTAAAAAGGACGAGTCCTCAAGGAAAATTCTCTTAATAGTTGAGGTCTACTCGGTATTTGGCGAGCTTCTAAGGAGAACCTGGAAGTATTCCTTAAGTGATTCACCCTCATTGAATCTTGGAGAGATGAGAGGAATCTTTAATGATCCTCCGTTTGCAATGAAGCTCCACAAAAATCTTGGCGAGTTAGGTCAAAGGTATGGATGGATTCCCTTGGAAGGAGTAGAACAAGTGCGAGCTTGTCCCTTGAGGGAGCGGAAAGACCTAACAAGCGGTGTGTCGAGAGCTCGTTGGATATGCATGATAGTCCTGTAATGGTCGATGTGTTCATGTGGGTCAGTCGCCCCATCATAGGAATCAATGCTCGGAAGCTTGAAACCTACGGGAATAGGATGTTGAAGAATAACTAAAGGTGAGATTCCTCATAGCATGCGGTGAGGAGAAGATGATTTCTTGAAGGTGAAATTGTCTTGCATTAAGCGTCGTAATTCGCATTATAACATGGCGAGTGGGTCAACGGCGAGAATGTGTCAAGCTCGGCAATAATTAGTGGATTAGCGATCGGTTGGTACGTGATGGATGAGTAGAACTAGCGGTGTCGAGGAGATCGACATCACGGTCTCGGAGGAGCTTCATCAAGGATTAGCATTTTGACCTCCCGGCTAACGATCGATCTTGGGGAGATGTGTTTTCCGGTAGTAGTTGTGTTCCTCGCAAAGTTGGATCATCTCATTTTGAGACTCTTCCATTGGCACACGATCTTCTAAAGAGATTTCTACGCGCCTTCACAGAGTCACGCTATCGAGAAGTGAGCGAAGGTTGGCTTCCTTGGTTCAAGGATTAGTTTGAGTGGCGGAGTTGGGCGGGAGGCTCCGTTGTTATGAGTTGCTTTATTAGCCATAACGAGTGTTCACAAGAATTGTGATTGAGGTTCTCTTCCACGACGGTGGCTGATTGCGTGCTAGAAAACCGTTCGGTAGAGTAAAAGTTTTTTAGCCTTAACTTGTTGTAAAATCACACACACGGTATTTAAAGAGTGAACAAGAAAACTCAGAATTTTTTACGTGAAAAATCAAAGAGGAAAAATCATGGGGCTAGCCATAAAAGCTTCCACTATGTATCGTTTGAGTACAAGATCTTCCGTCAAGGATTACAAATTGTATATGAAAGGACAGCGGTTATAGTAATAACGATGTTGGCGATGTTGCGATGATGGCCGATGATGATGATGATGATGACCGGCAAGCGATGGTGGTGATGATGGATACGATGGTGGCGGCAATGATGGCGGTGGCGGCGGCGTGGTTGGCGATCGTCAGTGGCGGCACGATTGTGCTTGGAGGATCTTTAGAGCTCTCTCCTCTCTTGCTCCCCTCTTATGAGGAATGAGTATTTATAGATTGGAGGAGTGGCGTCTCTATAAATACATGCAAAATCCGAACCACTCCTCTCCATTGGACGGCTCATGATGATTCCCTTGATCATATGATGTATTTTGTGTATTTGAATGCTCAAATGAAGTCGGAATTATAAGATTTTTGGCTTGTTGGAACCGACTCGTCAAGACGCTCGATTTGACTATAAACACTCCATATTCGAGAGCTTTTTAAGAATTTAACTGATGTCCCAAAGTTTCCAATGATATTTTAAATGTTTGATCTCGACCAGTTTCAATTTCGATCAACTTGCTTTGCATCAAGATTAGTGCTTATTGAGAATTTTTTGGATCATATATATATATATATATATATATATATATATATATATATATATATATATATATATATATATATATATATATATATATATATATATATATATATATAATCTAATGAGTACAACAAACTAACACTACCTCCACCAACTCTACATGAATGGCTGATTAGTTGCGTGTTGGCTCTTATGTAAAAATAAATAACAAAATTTGAAAGAAGTAGATTTATTATTATCTTTATAGGTGCCAAACTGTCAAGTATTTCAACTTGATTTAAGAGTTAGATGAGCTGATCACTGATTTGACTGACATTAAATTATTCAAGCATCGGTTTCTTTCATTAAATTTGATTTTTTTTCAAAAAAAAATTGATCCCTAATAATAACTATATTAAAGGTTGACAAATTTTGAACATGAGTTTAAAAAAAAAAAATTAAAGAGAAAGATTTCTCCCAACGGACTCTAAAGCAATTTTGATGCTTTACATCAAAAGGTTGAATTATGATCTCAAGTTAGGTAATATAATAGAATTTAATTCAAATTATGAAAAAATGAATAGTTTTATAGTATATATTAGAGATATAATTTAAGAGTAAAATTTTTTATTATATATAATTACATAAACTATTTTTCTCAATTCTAAGGGGCCATTTGGATTATTTTTTTTATTTCTTGTTTTTTATTTTATTTTATTTATGTTTCGTTTAAAGAAAAATATATTTAGTAGTAATAGTAGTTTTTAAAAATATTCAAAATATCTAAAAATTATTTTGAATATATTTAGAAATAATATTATTTATTTTTGAAAATAAAAAGTAATGAAATATTTAAAAGACATTAATAAATATATTTTTAAAAATAGTATAAAAATAAAGATAAAAAACTCAAAATAAAGTTGATCTCAAATAGCCCCTGAGATAATGAGATCCAAAACTAATGTTTTAACCAACATTTTCAAAAGATTGGAACTCTCATACACTTTTAAGAATCTGACACTGTTTTTAGCTAATCCATTTAATTGTAGTGATAGATGATCAGTTTAATATTATTAATTAAAAGAAGGTACTTACATTTAACACATAATTATTATATATTTATATATCTAAAATTTAAACTTTTAAATTTACATAAATAATACAAATTTTTAATATTACATTAAAATTTAGCACAATCATTAACTTTATAAAATTAAAAAAAAACCTTTTTTATGTATGTATAGCAAAATATTATATTTATAAATAGTAAATTTTACATATTAGGTATATAAATACATACAAGTTGTGATATATGATGTCTACTCTTTGTATTTTAAAATTATTGATTAATTATATCATTATTAATTTTATATATTATATCTTTTTTTAATATTAGTGACTGAAAGATCATTTATAAATCAATCTTCAATTTTATTTTGCAGTCAATTTTTCATAATATTCATAAAAAAGTACTTTCAATATTTATTATATCATCTGCAAGGTTAATGTTAATTTTAATAATTTTTTTTAAAAAAAGAACATCTAGTATCTTTGCTTCTTTCAACTAATTTTTAGCCAACTTTCTAATGCTTTCATGGTAATGCATATAGTGGGTGTAAACGAGCCGAGTTTGAGCGAGCTTGATACTTGTTTGTGTTTTGCTCGTTAAGAATTTTTTTTGTTCAATATCGGTATCGTAAAGACGTTAACTGTGTTCTGAGATTTATTCGTGTCATAACAACTCGTGTTACTTGAATTGACTCGTTAATTATTATTTATTTATTTATTAATATTTTAAAATATTAAATTTAAAAAACAAAAATTTTACTACAAAATGCAGTTTTGTAGTTATTTATAAATTTTGAGTGTAGACTAACAATAAAATAATCTTTTAAAAGTAAATTTTATTACAAACAAAATTACATAATGCAAAATTACAATTGAATATGATTTAGTAACATAATTTATTAACTACAAAATTACATTACTACAAATATGATTTAATATATTTGAATATATGATTTAGTATACAATAAATTTTAAAACTACAAATAAATTAACAAATGAGTATAATTCAATTATACACTTATAACAAACAAAATGAAATTTAACATCTTTCAAACTCGAAATAATCTTCGTAGACTTGGCTTGATTATTCACTCTTCAGAAATCATCAAGTTTGTCACATAAGATCTGCTCTTTATACTTGATATTTCTTGTTGTACTATATAAACTAAACTAAAAAAAATTTTATGTTATATAAATTATTGAATAGACTAAGTTAGAAATTTTATATCGATAATCAGATAAATACTAATGATGCTTAAATTCTTAAAACCCATAACTAACAACATATTCAACACTAAACCAAGTGTAGTATTATAAGTAAATACCAAAATATAGTAAAATAGCAAATAAAATAAAACTATAGTCCAAAAATAAATGAAAGAACATCAAAACAAGATATATAAGCAACAATTTTATCGCTAACAGATCTCATATTAAAAAAAGTTTAACATCACACTTTAAAATTATAAATCTAATCCACAAATCCAAAGATAAAACCAAATGTAGTATTGATAAACTAAGGATCAAAATACAATAAAATAATAAATAAAATGAAAACTATAGTCAAAAAATAATTGAAATAGATTCAACTAAATAAGATATATAAGCAGTCATTTTATCAAGCTAAGTTGCATCTCATATTAAAAAATATTTAACAACACAGCCCTTTAAAAATCATAAATCTAGGCAATTCAACATAAAACCAAGTGTAGTATTGATAAACTAAAGACCAAAATACAATAAAACAATAAATAAAATGAAAGCTGCAGTAAAAAAATAATTGAAATAGACCCAACTAAATAAGATATATAAGCAGCTATTTTATCAAGCTAAGTTGCATCTCATATTAAAAAAGATTTAACATCACAACCCTTTAAAAATCATAAATCTAAGCAATTCAACATAAAACCAAGTGTAATATTGATAAACAAATGACCAAAATATAATAAAACAACAAAATAAAATGAAAGTCAGTAAGAAAATAATTGAAATATACTCAACTAAATAAGATATATAAGCAAATATTTTATAAGATCTCATATTAAAAAGATTTAATATCACAGCACTATAAATCTTATTCAAGATAAAATAAACTATGATTAAAATACAATAAAACAACAAATAAAATGAAAGGTGCATCAATCAAAAATTCTTTTTTGGCTTATTTTATCGCTTAATACTTTTTTTTGTTTCTTTGTTATTATTTTGAGAAATCAAAATTCTTTGATACAACCTAATAATTACTGCATATTTTGAGATTTAATTACTACTCTTGAATCTTCATTCATGAGGACCATTTGATATTATTTATATAGCAATTAGGCTACACCATTATGACTATATTAAGGTATATCTTCCATTTTTGAATAATGCAGTTTTCATATTATTTGTTATTTTATTGTATTTTTGTCCTTAGTTTATCAATATTACACTTAATTTTATGCTAAATTGCTTAGATTTATGATTTCTAAAAGGTTATGATGCTAAACCATTTTTAATATGAGATGCAACTTAACTTAATAAAATGACTGCTTAGTTTATCAATACTACATTTGGTCTTTACTTCAATAATACTACACTTGATTTTGTGTTGAATATTTTTGATTTATAAAGTTTTTAATAATTTAAGCAGCCATAAAGTCAAGCTATGATGACCTCATTGATTAGTTGATATTTTGTAATGTTAAACCTTTTTTAATATGAGATGCAAATTGGTCAATAAGTTGATTTATCATTTATGGTGTTTGAAAAATTTAAGCAACCATCAAGCTATGAAGGCATCATTGATTAGATGATAAAAAATTTCAAACTAAGCCCAAGACAATTAAAGCAAAACCATCAATATTAAATGTGAGCTTGTTTCTGTGTTATACTTTTCAGTTTTCGTTATTTTGAGATTAATCGCTTGTTATTTTCTCTTATTTTCTACTGAGAGAGAAACTTCACATGAAATATATACACCACCTTCAAATTCCACTTTATAAAGCAAGTTATTGCTTCATTAGAAAGAAATTAAATTCTCCATGATACAACCTAAAACTACTTGCGCTTATTTTGAGATATGACTACTGCAATTATTTCAGATATGACTACTGTTCTCTCCGATTCTTCATTCATGAGGACCATTACTATTTATATAACAATGCTATACCATTAAGATTACAGACACTAAGAGTTATGTTTTTAAAGAGTTGATGTGTTAAATCTTTTAATATGCAACTTTAAATGATAAAATAACGATTATATATCTTGTTTTAATCTGCTTTCAATTATTTTTTACTGCAATTTTCATTTTATTTGCTATTTAATTTATCAATACTACACTTAGTTATAGAACTAACATTATAAATGAATCAAATGATCTCGCATACTACAAAGGCAGTCCCCTCATCACTAAACATAAAGATATATGTATATAATCAACCCTAAATACCAAATTTTCATCCTCCTTGAAACAAAGCTTTCAAATACTAAGTAACAAAATAGCTACATATAGATAGTAAATTCTAAACACCAAAATATGCACGACATAACAAAATCAAACAGATAAGAGACACTTCAACATTTGAATGCACATTCTAACTAAAAAAGAACAAAATCGAAATCAGAAATTTCAAGAATATTTTGAGTCATCTAAAACCCATAATATTCTCCATATCTTAATCACTTCACAAATTAAACAAAGAAATTGCATAGCAAAGACTTATTTAATGAATCTATTCTGACCAAAAGAGAACTAGAAATAAGAGGCAAGCAAGTCTCGAGAAGTAACTCAAGAAGTTAGGCAAAAGATGGAGAAAGTAATAATCAATACCGAACCGTAGAAAAGCAGAAATCTCAATCGGACTTCTGCGATTAGGCTAATCGGCTCTTCCCACGGATTACAGCGTCGCAAAAATATCAAATCAAAACTCTTGCTCTCGTAGAGACGTAGAGGAGGCAAAGAGGAAGGAGATTGGGAACACGCTATCACGTAAATAGCAACAAATGACGATCAAAGAGAATTTTAAAAATATAGTGGGTTTGGATATAGGTTAATAGGAAATCAAATCAAGATTTAAAAATAGAGAATTTTAATGATTCTAATTTCATCCAAAATAATTTTATTTTTTATAATATATCTAAATTTATTTAATTTAAACATCATTAATTAAATTAATTATTCATATAAATATAAACTAATTAATAAATAATTTAATGATATAATATATATATTATATAATATTTATATAATTATTTATAAATATTTATTTATTTCGAAGCTAAATTATAACAATAACGAACAAAGGATTGTTTTTCAAATGCTTATATATGAGCATAAAATATTTGTTTATGTTAATTCGTGATACTTTTACCTAACGAGTTGAACATACTACTTAACAAACACGCAGCTTTTTTTGACAACCCTAATGCATATTGGAAATATAAGTTTCTAATAGATTATTTATAATCATTAAATCTATTGAAACAAAATTATTTAAATAAACTTATTAGATTTATAATATATATAAGAATTAAATTTATACCATTTTCATTTCAATAATCATGTGTATCTACTATCTTATTTATTATATAGATAAAATTAACTTAAAATTTTAATAAAAATAAAATATTTTAACTATTTATTATGCATAAAAAAATATAAAGTACAAATAAAATAATAAATATATATCTTTATTTTTTTAATAATTTTAATTAATAAATTCTAAACTTTGAAGAAGGATAATATAAAATGTTATATATATAAAAAACTAATATTAAAATTAATAATAAAATATATCAAATTTTTGACGGGGCACGTGCCCCTGGCCTCTACACTGTTTCATATAAAGAGAAATGAATCAATTCTGTTCTTTCTCTCCCTCTCTACAACTATAAAAAATTACTTTAATCAGCATTATGTTCGACGTAAGTGTGGCTCAACATGGAGGATCGGGACCAACCGGCCCACTACTCTCACGCAAAATGATCAGGTCCGTCCGGCGGCGGCCCAAATTGCGGCGGAGATAATTCAACTGCGGCGGCGTTCGGCTCTGCTTACCTTCGATACCGCCGAGGAGGCCGCAAGAGCCTACGATAGAGCCGTCGCTATGCGTGGTCACCATGGTCCTCAATTTCCGGCGAAGAGCCGATATCACCGCCAAGCACAGCAAGCACGGCTTTGAGCTCGCCGGAGACATCGGTGGTTAAAGCAAGTAATAGAGTTCGAGTGTTTGGATGATAAGCTATTAGAGGATCTTCTTTATTTAGGAGAGAAAGAGGGTTCTTAATTAAGAAATTAATTGAGTTATTGGAGTGGAGTATCTAATTTGTACTATTTTTTTTTAATTTGTGATTTGTTTGGATTTTGTTTAAAAGGTATGATTATTACGATTTTATTTTTCTTATTGAAAAAAAAATTAAAATTTGCATCATTAAATCAATGATGAAATTATAGAGAGAGAGAGAGAGAGAGAGAAATAAATGATTAATATTTTAGATTTTAGAAAAAAATTATGTATTATATATAAATATAATATTAAAAAACATATATATATATATAATATATATATATATATATATATATATATATATATATATATATATATATATATTATATACATATATATACATATTTACTTCATGTAAAATATATTTTCTTTATAGATGCTATATATTATGTACACATGCTATCATAAAGAATTTTTATTTTTAGGACAAATATATATTAGATAAAAGTAGACAAAAAATAAATAAGACAAGATTAATTTGATCACCTTGTATAAAGAATATTATAAAGTTATAAAATTAAATTTTCCTAGTTCTTTTCTATATGGTGTATAAGATCAGATTTTAATCTATTAAATTAAATAATAAATTAATATTTTAATAATAGAGAGAGAGAGAGAGAGAGAGAGAGAAAAAGTTCTCTTTTCTATTTTTTTAAATAAGAAAATTTTACTAAAATTTATTTTTATTAATATTATTCAAAAAAATTAATTTAAAATTTTAAAATAATACAATAGTTTATCTTAAAATGTTAACATTTAATTAATATGCTATTATGATTTGACATAATTTTGAAATTATTACTAAAATTAATAATCAAATAATATTAATAATTAAAATATGCTAAATTTATTTCCTTAAAAAATGATATATCACTACTATGAAAATAATATCAAAAGTGAGTGATTAAAAAAAATTTAAATAAAGGGTGAAAACTACTTATAAAGAAGGATTGTTTTCATGTAGGCTTAGCGTAATTAAGAAGATGTGTGGCTATGAGCATAGATGCTTTGAATAATGGAGTATACTTTTAGGTGATGAGGTGCTAGTTTCATTGCTTCAATAATTGAATTGGTTCCAAATAGGCTTTGTAGAGAGAGAGAGAGAGAGAGAAAATAAGAGCCTAAAAAATTGATGTTACCTATATTTTATAATGTTACATAATGTATATATTTATATACATATTATTAATGATTAAAGTTTTTATTAGAATTTTTTTTGACCTTTGTATTTATATGATTATATTGTTTCTTTTATTGAAAAATTTAAAAAGTCGATCACAAATATAAATTTAAACAGATTGATTAATAAATATAAAAAATTAATAAAAATGTATATATCAATAAAATATTTAATTAACATATTAAGATACATAATACATTAAAATTAAGAGATTATATATCTTATATATATTTACTAGATTATTAAAGATAGAGTGACATTAAGATACATATAATAATTATATTTAAAGCAATTATTTAGAGTCATTATAATTAACATTTTTAAAATTCAAAATTTTTTGTTATTAAAATTTGTTTATATGTTTTAATCATTTATATAAATAATTAAAAAATAAAATTTGATTTATATGTTTTTATAAGAGAAAGAAAAAATAAATATTTTAAAGTCATAATAAAGAATATAAATTTAATACTTTTATATTTAAATAATTTTAATTTATTCACTAATTAAGATAATAAAAAATATATTTTTAAAATATAAAAAAATTTTTTTCTTAACTAAAAAAAAATCAAATAAAATAATGTATTTTAATATTTAATTATTAATAATTAATTTATAAATTTTAAATATTAATTATATTTATAAATAAAGAAAAAATTTAATATTATTTTTAAAAATAATATCTTTTTTATTAATATAAAATAAAAAATATATATATATTAAAAAAAAAAATAAAAAAACTAAAAAAAAAAATTTTATTTTATTAAATTTAATTAATTAATAAAGAATTTTGGCTAAATAAATTTTCATGATTTAATATTTATTTATTTTTTCTTTAATAAATAATATGTTTTAATATTTTTTAAATAAAAGAAAAATTTAATAAATTATTTTATTTTTTATTTATTTTGTTATTTATATAATTTATAAATATATTTTTATTAAATTTATTAATTTTTTATTTTATTTTAATAAAAATTGCTAATTTAGAATTTAATTAAAAAAAAAAAAAATTTATTCTTATGAAAAAAAAAAAAAATTTATAGAAAAATTTTTTAAAAAATATTTTTTAAAAATTAAATAAAAATCATCTATTTATCTCTTTTAAAAATATTAAAGAAATTAAATATTAAAATTAGTAATTACTATAAAAAACGAGAAAAGATACATTTTCAAATATCTAACCAAAAAATTTACTATGTCTTTGTTGCTTTTTTAACGTGCCTTAATCTCAACTCTTATATCTTCTTTCATATGATGTTTAATATTTTGTTTTTTTATAAATTTAATTTAGTTAGTTTGAGCTTTTTTTATTTTATCTTATTAATTATATTACATCTTCTAGTTTTAATAGAGTTTTATCTGTAATTTTAATATTTTAAAAAATTTGTAAATCATTTAAAACAGTAAAAAATTTACTAGATACAATATTTTTCTTTTAAAACTCAAAAAATAACTTATAAATAAATATATTTAAAAATAAGATTTTAACAAAACTTTAAAAAATAACCAAAAAGAAATTTAAATTTAAAATTATACTATAAAAAATTAATTACTAAAATGTTATTATTTAAAATGAACAAAAGCAACTATTAATATGCTAATTTTCTTGTATCAACTATAATGTTAATCAACTTTCTTTTCATTTAAATTATAAATATTTTAACTCAAATCAATTTATAACTTTTATAATTTTTTTAAATTAAAATTTTTTTTTTTTTTTTTTTTTTTTTTTTTTTTTTTTATTTAATTTAATATATATTATATATTTATAATGTTTACAACAAATTTCAAATTATAATATTGTTTATGAAAAGTCATTATTCTGGGGCTCATAATATATATTTATTACAAATTTTAAAATTTTTTTTTTATTTATATTATAGCAGTTTTAACGCACCACTTTATATAATAACAGTTAAAATGCTATAAATTATATTGTCATGATAAGATTTTTTTTTAAAAAAAGTATAATAAAATTGTTGTCAAAATTCAAGCATATATCATTCACTTAAAATTGTAGCATTTTAAAACTCTATGAGATTATTAGATTGAAATATTGTAAAAAAAAACTCTTCTTATCATTGTGAAATTTATTTTTCATACATTGAACTGAATGTCTAAATAAATCATAATTTTAGTAATCACTATAATGGTCTTAATTCATCTAGATTATTTATAATTTATCGGTGGATTCATGATTGAAAAAAAATGTCCTTCTCCTATATATATTATAAAATGGCTATAAAATTCTATGGTTTAAAGAAAGAATTATACATTTAATTATTATTTAAATTCCACTCATGCATGCATTTTCTTTATCACTTGCATCAATAATATAAAAGGTCCTTTAAAAATATATTAATTTAATTAAAATAATACTTTAAATATCTGCTATTTTATTAATACTTTATCTAATTCATATCATGTATATATATATTCAATTTGAGATGATTTTACTAAAATTTAAATAATGACAAAATCAATTCTTTTTGTAATTTACAATTCTAATTTCTAAATATAATTAATTTAACTTTAGTAAAGATGAAATTATGTTTAAAAAAAAAAAACAGCAAGAGACATTATTAAAAGCAATGAAAATAAAGCTTCTATTGTTCCATTTCTAGAAATATCTGATTTCAAGGTCAAATCTAAGGCTTCATTTACCATAGGTCCATAGCCAAATCAATAATCTTCTGTTTAACAAACTTGAAATGACCAACGAAGAAGAAACCTTATCCATGTTGTGATTATTATTTTAATTATTTAAAAGTTTGAGATTATTATCAGTTTAATATGCTCTAATCTGTCTTAATCAATAATAGATTGGCCTGTTTGGCTGTTTTAACAATTTATTTTGTGTTTAGTAAAAAGGCAAATTTATGAACTTTAAGTTATTGATGATGATGATGATGAAGATATATTGAAAAAAAAAAAGAGATAATATAGTTTTCTGCTCATTTTTAAAAATTAACAAATGCACGTTTTTAATTGGCGATTTGATATTTCTTTTAATAATTAAATTATATAAATAGTTATATGATTTTTTCTTTTAATAAATTATTGTTATTATTTCTTAAAACTTTAGGCCATTGCTTCAATGCAGTACATTAAATTATTACTTGTTAGAAGAAAAATATTTAATGTAATAAGGTCATATTATCTTCATTTTTAACCTTTCAAATTTGATGCAATAATCATTAAAAATTATTCTTTATTTTGGGTTTTGAATGTATGCTGCATCATTATTATTTTAACATAAAGCTATAATATTATTTTGTTCATTAATCATTAAATTAAATTTATAAAATTTTAGCAAGATATTATTATTTAATTTTATTTATATATTTTTTTTTAAAAAGCAGTACTTCATATTTTTGCTATGAATCACACCTTTTAAAAAATAACTTTATATGAATAGAATTAAAATTGTTAACTTTTTATGTTGTTTGAAATTTATGATTGAGACTTGATTCTAGATTTTGCAAATAACGGAAATATGCAATAAAATTGAGCAACAATAGATTTTATGATAAGTCATTGTGAAGGGAGAAAATTTGTATTGTTAGAATCATAAGAAATTCTTTTAAGTTTTATGTTGGTGAGAATTAGAATGATACAAAGAAATTTTGCAATTAATGTAAGGTTATGAAAGTTGATAAAGAATAATTTTATATTTAATGTCAATTGAGAAAAATTTGTATCGTGGAATCATAGAAATTGTTTTTTAACTTTATTTTGGATATTTAAAATTTAGCAGATTTTAGGTTAGGAGAAGGTTTAGAGTAATTTATTTAGATTTGAATGTATTATATGATAAGCAACAATCTTGGTATTTTTACAAATGATATGGTTTTGATAAGTGGATTTAATTTAAGAGATTCATTTCCCTTAAACCAATAATTAAAATATTTAATATCACCTCACTATTTCTATTATTCAATTTGTCATGAGAAATATTTTAGGATAAAAAACATACAAATTAAGAAATTTTTGGCACAACAAGTTGAATGCTTTCAATCTAATTGAAATATATGCTAACAACTACATGCCCACATAACTAGAGTCAAATGCATGCCATTCATAATGAGGTGATATTTGAGATTAGTTGATTTTCCTTAATTTCTTATATAGTCATTTAGAACCTTAAATACCATGTACAAGTTTAACAAGTTGTAAATTAATGATATAACATAAATCTTATAAAAAACAATAAGAAGTAAACATACAACAAATTATAAATTATGGATTTAAGATAATATTACATATATCTACAATGCCTACGATGCAAAGATGATCACTAGGTGTGTAATGAAGTATATTTAAAGTTTTTATGCCATGGTTTTAGGAGTAATTATTTAAGTAGTATCGTAAGACTGTTTAGAAACCATGATAATATTGTCATATAAGAGGGAATAGCAGAAACTAGAAGGGTATGACCACATATACAAATAGATTATAATATTAAATTAGGAGATGATAGGTTATCGACATTTATAAGGATTAATGCTATGTTTAATTATGAATATATATGTTTAGTAAACAATCATATGTGATTGATAATTTTAAAATAGCTAATATATTTTATTACATGCTTACGAAAATCGAACTTCAATTATGATGTAATTAGTAAAAATTTATTTTACAGTTAAGAAATTACTTACCAGTTTTATTTTAGCTGGGTAATAAATATCTTTTATATTTTAAGACCGATACTCATCTCATGTTAAATTTGATATCAAGAGTCACCACAATAACTATGCTCAAGAATATATGTTGAATGATAGATTTTTAACCATCCACGCATCTAAAGAAGAATTAACTGCAAAATATTTAAAATAAGCACATGATCTAAGGTGTCAAATAATTCCAACTAATGTATTGATATGTGATTATATCATATTTCTTTAGATTAAACTTTTGATCACTGTGTTGTTTGAGATGAATATTGTGGTTGCTATCTACATACAAAAGTTGAAAATGCACTACAAAAATATATACTATAGACCATCTACTTTAATCCTAATATATGTCTACAAATTCATTCAAACAACCCAATGATATGTTGGCTTAATTATTTCATGTTCAATTTGATTAATTGATGATAACAAACAAATGCTTGGATGTTCTAATATAATATTTTATTATACATCTCACAAATTGTTAAAGAAATTGCAAGAATAAAAGAAAGGATAATGTGAAGCTCATGATTTTAGGTTATATGACTATTCATATGAGTTCTTTGGCATGAATCAATTTGCTCACAACCTAACATACTTATTTTAATGAGGTTAATTTATATAAATCTTTATTTAATTAACATTCAATTATATGTTTTTCTACATAAGCAATAAAATTGTCAAAGTAATAAATGATCATAACTATTAAGTATAATTATTTTATTTATTTAATATAATTAGGTATTTTAATTTAATTTGTTTGGTTATATGATAACTAACATATTTATGATTATATATAAATTATATCATAATTTTAAATGTCACATGTCAAAATTAACAAAATATATAAAATTTTGTATTTTAGCCAAAGTCATTGTTTAATCAATCATAATATCATTTTATCTCCATGATTCCTTGGATTTTTCCTTTAAAATAAGTGGTTACATGACCCACTTTGATTAAAATTGAATTTATTATGATTTTTAAACATTACTGATTTTAATAATGGATGCATGCTACATGCTTTGAATATATTAAGAGCTACATTTGATTACTTTTGACTTTCCCATGTGAATAGCGAATTTTGCGCTAAATTTAATATTTGTTTAATATAAATTATATTTTTTATTGAATATTAAATTATCACATGATAGAGAGGTTGTATAATATATTTTTGAAATAATTTTAAATGACCTTCTTGCCTATAAATAGCCCTCATTCTCTTCATGAAAGCATCCTCATTCAAAATTCAAAATCTCTCCAGCAAATCTAAGAGAAAATCTCTTAAATGTTTTCCTTCCAAGTGTTCTCCAAATATTGCAAGATCAAATCCTTGGTTTGGAAGCTTCAACATCTTCAACTAAGCAAGCCTTTAAATTACTTGAGTTTGTTTTCTTGATCTTAATACTTTAGTTGTTCATGCTATTTTCACCATCTATTTCTTCTTTCTAATTTATACTTTTGGTGGATTAGTCTCATTGGTTTTCACATCAAAGTTTCTCAATCATTTTTTTTGTGAAAACTCTTGTGATAATTTGTAGATCTATTTCAACTTGAAAATTTTACTTCCTACAAATTTCTTTGGTTTCTTGAAATATTTCTTCTTTGGTCTTATTTTGAAAGATCATTTATTCTTAGATCTATTTTAAGCATTTTAAAATAAATTATTGTGCTGAAATTATTTTCATATTTGCTAGATCTCTTTTAATTAAAGCTTACTACCAACTTAGATCTATCATATACTTATTTTTTTTTATTTTGTGATCATTAGCATTAATTGAAAGAATCTTTTGGTTAAAAAAAAAAATTATTCCTTGCTGAAATTTATTTTATCATGAAAAAGAATATTGTGAATTTATTTTGAAATCATTTTGTATTATTCTACAAATTATAATAACTTAAACATCTAGTAAGATCACTTTAAGATATTTATTTTAAGTGAGCATTTTGCCAAATTTTTAGTTGTAAAGTGATCATTTATAAGTTGTGAGATCACTTTTTGAATTTGATTTCTTGGTATATTTGTGAGATTTTTTATCAAAATTTATTATTTTGTATTTTTTTTTGTGTTGTAAAATTTATTTTGGGGTTGTACTCAGAGAGGAGAGTACATATTGTTGTATCACTATAGTACTTTTGTAAACCATTTTTCATGGATTCTAGCAGGGTGAGTTTGGTTTGGTAACCACATAAAATCGGTGCCTCTTCTCTATTTACTTTATTGTATTTTTTTTTATTTTTGCGCATTTAGAATTATATCTTATCATTATAAAATCAAAATTAATTTTCTATTTAAAATTAAAATTTAAGTTTTAAAATTTTAATATTACCCAATTCACCCCTCTTGGGTGCTATAGACTCAATTGGTATCGAGCCTAGGCTCTTTATTGGCTTAACATCCAAGAGTAGATCTTTTCACTATGGCACAAGGTTTCCAAAGGGTTCACTACAGGGACAATCCACTCATAGACCTCCACTTTTAGATAGTGTACCATTTGATTATTGGAAAAATAGAATTAGTACATTTTAAGAGGTCAAGATGCACATGTGGTATATGTTGACACATCAATATCATACACCCAGTAGAAGTAAATGGCATTAAAGAAAAACCTTTTGAGGAATGGTCTGTAGCTGAAAGAGAACTTGATGAATTAAATGCTGGGGCTTGTAATACTTTACATTGTGCTTTATTACCTGATGATTACATGAAAATTTCTATGTTAAGTACAACAAAAGAAATATGGGATAAACTCATTATAACTTATGAAGGAACTAGTGAAGTTAGATGCTCACATAAATAGACTTGTTCATGAATATGAGTTATTTCATATGTCCTTCTAATCTATTTATATATAGATTCATGAAAATAATTAACACATTACATTCTCTTGGAAAACATATAGAATCAAGACTTAGTCTATAAGATTCTTAGATGTCTTCCAAAAGAATGGGAAGCTAAAGTAACATATTAGTGAAGCTAAGATTTATCTACTTATCCACTTGATTTTTTTGGGTTCTTTGATAGCACATGAAGGTTATTGCTCAAAGGGATAAGATGGATAACTCAGCAAAAAGGGAGAAGGAGAAATGAAAAGTCATTGCATTACAAGTTGATGATAATGATGAGCATAACACCTCAAGCTCGGATGGTGATAGTGATGAGGTGGTTATGCTATCCAAAAGGCTTAGGAACTTGCTAAGGAAGAAGAATTAAAGGTATAAAAAAATCTAAAAACTACAAATTTCAAACTAAGAAATTTCTTGCAAGTGACGGGATCATTTGCTACCATTGTAAAAAAAGCGACACATAAGAGGTGATTGTCCAACTTATTGAATCAAAGAAGAAAGAGATTGATGTAAAAAGAAGAAAAATATGAAGGAGAAAAAGTACCATAAGAAGAAGAAGGCTTTATGGGCCAATCCAGATTCAAATGAATCAAGTACTTGCTCATCTGAAGAGGTCAACATATGTCTTATGGAAAATGGAGAATTTGACTTAGATTCTAAAGAGGTATGTAATGATATATCTTATGATGAATTAGATGATGCTTTTAATGATTTAGTTATTGAATATAAAAAATTAAAAGAAAATACAAAACCTTAGAAAAGAACATAAAAAATTTAGATATGCATTTTGTGATTTAAAAATGAATGTGATAATTTAAAAGTAAAAATACTTTTTATTAAATTGTTCCTTACTTGTATGTAAACTTGAAAGAGAGAATATCTTATTAAAAGCAAGATTAGAATTATGTTTGAAATCACAAGTTCATTATAATACTTCATCAAGAAAACATTTAATAAAAAATTATTTGCATCATACACATCCCACTCATATATCTTATAATTATCATTCTAAATCATATGCAAACACTAATGTTTGGTGCAACTATTGAAAAAAAGGGCATATTTCATTTGATTGTGCACGTAAAATTACAAAATACTAAGCAATCATCTTATGTATGGGTACCAAAAGGTACAAACACTACACAAACCATGCATGCTAAATATCTTGCTTCAAATTTAGAATGTGGACCCAAACATGTTTGGGTTCCAAAAGTTAACATGTGAGTTTATTTTGTAGGAATGCCTTCAAAGCAAAATCAAAGAAGGCATGTGGTACTTGGACGGTGGATGTTCAAGACATATGAGAGATAAAGATAAATTCACAACTTTAGAATCAAGTGATGGAGGATTTGTTACATATGGAGATAATGCAAGGGAAAGATCATTGGCATTGGTTCTATTTGTAAGAATTCTATCACTTTAGATAAAGTTTTTCTAGTAGAAGGATTAAAACATAATTTAATTTCTATTAGTCAATTATGTGATAAAGGTTTGAATGTAGTATTCCATGCATCATATTGCATTATAAAAATAATGAAAATGTTTTGTTAGTAGGAAAAGATACAAAAATATTTATGTCATTGATTTAGATAGCTTTCATGATGTAAATTTGAATTTACTTTGTTTTAAAAGCACTCATGATGATATATGGTTATGGCATAGGAGACTATGTCATATTAACATGCACACACTTAATAAAATTGCTAAACTTGATTTAGTAGTTGGTTTGCCTAAATTAAATTTTCATTCAAACTATGTTTGTGATGCATGTATTCATGGTAAACATTCTAGAAGCTCATTTAAAAGTAAAAATATTGTTTCTACTTCTAGACCTCTAGAATTATTACACATGGATTTATTTGGTCCTATTAGCACCACTAGCTTAGGTGGAAAAAATTATGGTTTTGTGATTGTTGATGATTTCTCTAGATATACTTGGGTTTTATTTGTAACTTACAAGGATGATGTTTTGGTGAGTTTAGAAAGTTTTCTAAATATATTCAAAGAGAACAAGGCCTTTTGATTAATAGGGTTCAATGATCATGGTTAATTTGAAAATAAATTATTTGAGGATTTTGTGATGAACATGGGATTAGACATAATTTTTCTGCACCTAGAACTCCCCAACAAAATGGAGTAGTAGAGAGAAAAATAGAATATTAATTGAATTAAGTAGATCTATGCTTGATGAGTATAAATTGCCAAAATATTTGGCGTAAGCAGAATAGCATGTTATGTAATGAATAGGATCTATTTTAGACCAATTTTGAAGAAGACACCTATGAATTATTTTTTTGGAAAGAAGCCTAAGATTGAACACTTTCATGTATTTGGATGTAAATGCTTTATTTTGAATAATGGAAAAGATCATTTAGGTAAGTTTGATTGCAAATCGATGATGGTATTTTCTTAGGATACTCTTTTCTAGTAGAGCTTATAGAGTTTACAATAAAAGAAAATGATTGTAGAAGAATCAATACATGTTATTTTTGATGAAAATTTGATTGATCCTATTAGAAATGAAGTGATTGATGAAGAGATTGATAATTTAAGAAAATATCTTTAGAAGATAATATGGATGATTCATTGCCTAAAGAATGGAAATATATAAAAATCATCCAAAGGAACTAATTATAGGAGATCCTTCAAAAGGAGTTATGACTAGAAGACATAGTAGAGAAGTTGTAGATCATTCAAGATTTTTATCTGAGGTTGAACCTAAAAATTTAGAAGAAGCATTAAATGATAATTTTGGATTATTGCTATGGAAGAGGAGTTGAATCAATTTGTAAGAAATGATGTTTGGGAATTAGTCCCAAGACCCCAAGATCAAAATGTCATTGGAACAAAATGGATCTTTAGGAATAAGCTAGATGATTGTTGTATTATTAGAAATAAAGCTAGGTTAGTTGCACAAGGGTACACAAGTTGAAGGTATAGATTTTGAAGAATCTTTTGCACCAGACAAGACTAGAAGCTATCAGTTACTTTGCTTATGCTTGTTTTAGAAATTTTAAACTTTTCAAATGGATGTCAAGAGTGCATTTTGAATGGATTTATTGACCAAAATGTATTTGTAGAGCAACCACCTGGATTTGAGAGCCTTGATTTTCCAAATCATGTGTATAAATTAAAGAAAGCCTTATATGGTTTAAAACAGCTCCTGCTTGGTATGATAGGTTAAGTAACTTTTGATAGATCATGGATTTAGAAAGGGTAGAGTAGATACCACTTATTCCTTAAGAGCATAGATGATGATTTGATTGTGGTACAAGTGTATGTAGATGATATATTATTTGGAAGTACAAATGAATCTTTATGCCATGAGTTCTCATCTTTGATGTCTAAAGAGTTTGAAATGAGTATGATGGGAGAACTTAATTTTTTCTTAGGTCTTCAAGTGAAGCAACAAGAAAATGGCACATTCATCTGTCAAACTAAGTATAAAAATGAATTGCTTGAGAGGTTTGACATGAAAAGATTTAAATCTAGTAAAACTCCTATGAGCCCATCTATAAAATTGGATTTAGATGAATTAGGAAAATCATTGATCAAAAACTTTATAGGAGTATGATAGGTTCACTTTTATACCTTGCGCTAGAGCGATATTATGTTTGCTATTTGTTTGTGTGCTCGAGCCAACCCAAAAGAATCTCATTTAATAGCGCCGTATCTTTCGATTTGATAGGCACTAGTTAGTTTATGGTATCCTAAAAATTCTTTATCATGTGATTTGATTTATTCTCGATGATTGATGCAAAGTAGATAGAAAAGCACATCCGCATATGTCATTTTTAGGATCATCACTTGTGTCTTCATCTAGAAACAAAATTGTAGCTTTATCCACCGGCCGAGAGTACAATGTTTAGTTCTGTTGCTCAGTCCTTTGGTTAAAGCAACAATTAGAAGATTTTGGTATTAAGCAAGATCACATTCTAGTTCAATGTGACAATACTAGTGCTATTAGTTTGACTAAAATCCTATCCAAAGACTCCTCAAACCAAGCATATAGAAATTAGACATCATTTTATTAGGATCATGTTTTGAAAGGTGATGTTAATATTAATTTTAGCACCGATTTACAAATTGCAGATATTTTACAAAACCCTTACAAGAGAACGTTTTTGTACTTTAAGACGATGCTTGGAATGTTAGATCCTAATATTTAAAATTGTATATGAGTTTGTTCTCACTTTTGATGTTGTCAAAAGGGGAGAAGAGTAAAATGTTGGTTAATATTAAGTCTATTTAATGCATACATTTAGGAGCAACATTATTCATCTCATATGCATAATTTTTTTAATAGAATTTCTTTCAAAACTATGATGAAAGGTCAATTTGCACCTTCATCAAAATCAATACCCAACATTAGTTTGTCATCATCAAAAGGGGAGATTGTTGGCTTAATTAGCCATGTTCAATTTGATTAATTTTGATGATAACAAACAAATGCTTGGATGTTCTAATGAATATTTTTAGATACATCTCACAAATTGTTAGAAGAAATTGCAAGAATAAAAGAATGAAAATAATGTGAAGCTCATGATTTTAGGTTATATGACTATTCATATGAGTTCTTTTGGCATGAATCAATTTGCTCACAACCTAACATACTATTTTAATGAGGTTAATTTGTATAAATCTTTATTTAATTAACATTCAATTATATGTTTTTCTACATAACAATAAAATTGTCAAAGTAATAAATGATCATAACTATTAAGTATAATTATTTTATTTACTTAATATAATTAGTATTTTAATTTAATTTGCTGGTTATATGATAACTAACATATTTATTATTATATATAAAATTATATCATAATTTTAAATATCACATGTCAAAATTAACAAAAATATATAAAATTTTGTATTTTAGCCAAAAGTCATTTTTAATCAACGAATTAATATCTGATTTTATCTCCATCAGATTCCTTGATTTTTCCTTTAAAATAAGTGGTTACATGACCCACTTTGCATTAAAATTGAATTTATTATGATTTTTAAACATTACTTGATTTTAATAATGGATGCATGCTACATGCTTTGAATATATTAAGAGCTACATGTGATTACTTTTGACTTTCCCATGTGAATAGCCGAATTTTTGCTGCTAAATTTAATATTTGTTTAATATAAATTATATTTTTATTGAATATTAAATTATCACATGATAACATGAGGTTGTATAATATATTTCTTAAAATAATTTTTTAAATGACCTTCTTGCCTATAAATAGCCCTCATTCTCTTCATGAAAGCATTCCTCATTCAAAATTCAAAATCTCTCCAGCAAATCTAAGAGAAAATCTCTTAAATGTTCTTCCAAGTGTTCTCAAATATTGCAAGATCAAATCCTTGGTTTGGAAGCTTCAACATCTTCAACGGCAAGCCTTTTAAATTACTTGAGTTTGTTTTCTTGATCTTAATACTTTAGTTGTTCATGCTATTTTCACCATCTATTTCTTATTTCTAATTTATACTTTTGGTGGATTAGTCTTTGAATATTGGTTTTCACATCAAAGTTCTCAATCATTTTTTTGTGAAAAACTCTTGTGATAATTTGTAGGATCTATTTCAACTTGAAATTTTAACTTCCTACAAATTTCTTTTGGTTTCTTGAAATATTTCTTGGTCTTATTTTGAAAGATCATTTATTCTTAGATCTATTTTAAGCATTTTTAAAAAATAAATTATTGTGCTGAAATTATTTTCATATTTTCTAGATCTCTCTTTTTTAATTGCTTAGCCAACTTAGATCTATCATATAATTTATTTTTTTTTATTTTGTGATCATTAGCATTATTTGAAAGAATCTTTTGGTTAAAAAAAAAAATTACTTCCTTGCTGAAATTTATCTATCATGAAAAGAATATTGTGAATTTATTTTGAAATCATTTTGTATTATTCTACAAATTATAATAACTTAAACATCTAGTAAGATCACTTTAAGATATTTATTTTATTAAGTGAGCATTTTTTGCCAAATTTTTTGAGTTGTAAAGTGATCATTTATAAGTTGTGAGATCACTTTTGAATTTGATTTGGTATATTTGTGAGAGATTTATTTTATCAAAATTTATTATTTTGTATTTTTTTGTGTTGTAAAATTTATTTTGGGGTACTCCTTTGTAGAGAGTACATATTAAAGGTTGTACTTGTTATAGTACTTTTAAACCATTTTTCATTTAGTGGATTCCTAGTGGGTGGCTAGTGTAGGCTTTGGGATTGGAACCACGAAAAATGTGTGCCTCTTTGTCTATTTACTTTATTGTATTTTTATTTTTGCTACATTTAGAATTATATCTTATCATTATAAAATCAAAATCTAATTTTCTATTTAAAATTAAAATTTAAGTTTTGAAAATTTTAATATTACCCAATTCACTCTTGTGCTATAGTGTCTCACACATCTATGTCATCGATGGAATATGTAACATTGGTACATGAACATGCTACACCCATACTAGTAATTGTAACATATTCTCTTAGCCATGCCTCATGGAGCTCAGATAAAATGATCAAGCACAATGCTTAATGAGAACTTAACATATTAAAGAATGTGTGAATCTCAACACTTCCATAAGAAACAACCAGCAGTATGTAGCTTACATTTATTAAATGCTAGATCTAATATAATACGCCCAACGCATAACCGTAGTGGCAAAAGTTTACAATTTTATTAACTTCATGTGATATAGGTATTGATCGTAGAGTTAATGTTTATCAACTCATCATAATTAAAGATCACCGTTCTAAAACATTTACCAATAATAGGTATTAACATGATCATAGAACATCAGACCTATCTCGCCAATGGACAAATGAAATGAATTTTGAGAAGACCACCGTCCACTAAGAGTGAACAATCAAATGTACCATCTGACACATAATAATAATCTAAGTGGGGGAATCAGATATCATTTGAACATAAGAACATGAGATAACATATCTAAATGAAACTACTAAGATGAAATAGTTTAGTAAAACAATATAAGAAAAATCCATAATTTTGACTTACAAGTCTACCATTATGTGCTACTCTCATAAGTAGTTATACTAGGTGAACTTCAGCAAGTAGAGAATTGTATTATCTTTAAGATAAAATTCTTAAGAGACATCCTATCTACAACAAAGACAAATCAATTAAATTCAAACTAATTAACATGAAAGCTTAATATAAAGATAGATTAGAGTTTTGAAATAATCATCTCGCCTTAAGATTAGTGCGCCATACAAACATGGAGAACAAATTATATAAACACTTTGCTTTCTAATATTAACTAAGTTGTATATAGCTTTTTATGTTCTTACCGACACTTTTATTTATGTAGCTTTATTAGTTGGCTTTGATTGGTAGGTTTCATAAGTTGACTCATTAAGGCCCATCAAATGTTAAATTTCATCCCATTCTCTATTTAGATGAATATAACTATTAGATAGTGCTTTTTGACTTGTTAAGAAATATTAATAAGCTCTCAAGATTTATGGATATTTGCCCTTAAAAAAGGCCCATCTAAATCACTATCATCATTATTTATAAAGCATAATTTCATACCCATCACCTACGCCATAAAGATCACTCCTTAAAGTGTAACTTGTACCAGTACATTAGCCTTTGTTATAATAGCGCTTCCTCAGTAGTTTCATGCAAATGTGATTTAATTGATGAATTTGATGCTCCTCATAAGAACATCTCTTTCCTCACAATTTAACTCAACTTCAACATAAATTACTAGTTGCATCGAATTGAAATAATTGATTAACATATTTCATCACAATAATATGTGTTAGCGATAAATCCAAGACTAATGGAAAACCGATAATTAATATTGACTTTGCATGATCCGACTTAATGATCTCATGATTCACTTTTGTAACCCCAAAGAATTAGTCCTTCGTGGATCAGATTGGTTTTTTTCCACCAATAGGTAAAAGAAATTATCAACAAATATTCATATCATAATAAAGAACAATGCATAGTAACTCATATTCAACTAACAACAACCAAAAAGAATCCTTTCTCTTATTCACAAGAGAAAATATTTCAAGATATAATACAATTGCGCATTGATTTGGAGATATTCATAACTCATAAAGGACAAAGAGAGAGATTCTAATCAGCTTTTCATAAAGATGAATTATCGCATAAATAATTGCACCAAAATCATATGAGACATATAATTATCTCACAGACTCCCAAATCACCAAAAGTTACACTAAAATTAAGAATCGCATCTCATTAATCCATTAGATGAATGAACACTTGCAAATATAAACAAATAATTTCATAAGAATGTTTTATATTTAACCACTACAAAAAGTCAAAAACAAGTGACATAATTATATCCTTCAAAATGCCTAAACACAAAGTCAAATGCCAAAAGCAGTGAATATATTTTCAAAATTTATGAATATTAAAACAATGTGAGTTTAATTCAATTCAATGAACAACACCAATAACTTCCAAAAGACCTAGAATAATTGATTCATAAAATGAAAGGATTTGGTCATATATACAACGATGTAATGCATCCTTATATCACTATGACCAAAATATGAAAAGCAATAGAAATGGTGTTACTTCTCATTGCTAGAGGATAATGTACAACAAGTAAGTAGCATAGGTATATACAATCAAAGACAAGAATGACAATTTAAATAAACTAAGTCCCAAATGCCTTGAGTATTACTTTTATGAACTAGAGTGTTCTTAATTTATATTTTATATACATTATGTATGTAATTATCATTTAATCAGTCAAATTTAAATCACATTAGGTATTAATTTGACATCAAGATTCAAAGAGAACAAGGCCTTTTGATTAATAGGTTTCACTTATTTTTTTTTAAAAAAACATCTGTTTATTTTGATTAATTTTCATAATGATGGCTAACATGGATGTTTGTCAAGTTTCTTTACTTTAGCAAGATCACGAGTAGATTCAAATTTTGAAATTTTGCCTTATCTCTTGTTCTTACCATAAAGCATATGTTATGTGAAAACCTTTTAGAAGCCACACCAAGTAGAATAGTTTTGTTGAACTTACAATTAGCAATGAATTGCATTACTTGTGAAACTGAAACAAATAAAGTTTTGGTGAAATCATACAAATTAATGTTAGAGTATTAAAATCTAGAGCTCAAGTCAAATTTAAATTTGAGCTTAAGCTTGATTATTTTATAAAATATGAGGTGAAGCTTAATTTAATGAGTTTGAGTGAACTTGAACCAGCTTATTTATTATGAAAGAGATAATATTTTTCTAATTCAAATGCCTATTATAATAAAATGATATCAAAGAATAAATAATAATAAAATAACTAAGATAAGTAAGATAATTTTTAATTACTTTGTATTTAAATGTTTGAATCTTAATATATTCTTAAGCGATGTTAAATGTGAATTTTTTTTTAAAATTAATTTGTTCTGAGTTAATGAGTGAATCAAAGTTAAGTTTAAATTTGACTCAATAGCTCATTAAATTAGACTAAAAGTCATATCGAAATAAATTTGAGCAACTTAATCTATTTCACCATTTGAAAGCAAAAAAAAAGATCACATATATAAATATTTAAGTGATGAAAATAAGCAAAATCAGACACCACAAAGCAAGATCTATCACAAATTAAGCAATCAGTAAAAAAATTACCTTAATCGGCGCATGAACAAAAAAAAAAATAATTTATATACATCGACGGACAGCTCTTTGTTACATATTTAATCAGCTTATTCGGAGCAAGGATTGGGAAAAAGACAAAGGAAGCGATCTTGATTTGTTTATTCTGAATAGTACGGCGAAGCTCTTGACAAATATCCTTGGTATGTCTGGTTTTAAATCATAATGAAAATTGAACAAGAAAAAATAAAAGGAAAGTAGATCGCTCACTTTTTTTGCATATAGGGACAACATTGTTGATCTTTTATTAGAGTTCTCCATCGTTACAATGTTGTCAAAAGACCAGTATTTTCTTAAAAAAAAAATTTTCATACCTAAACTGTTAATTATGATTAGGATTATGTCTATTTTAAAAATTTGCTCATTTTTTTAGAGCTAAATTGTCAATAAGCATTTATTAATATATATTTTTTTATTTTCTTCTGTTCAGCTGACAGGTTTGGTTTTGGTCAAACTAATTGACCGGTCAATCTTCACTTGTGCCGTCCTGTGCTTTAAAATAATAATAATAATAATAAAGTTTAATTTATCATTTCATCCCTTTCCTCTGAAGCAAGACAGTACCCAAGGAATTTTTTTTAAAAATTTTAAAATGATGAAAAAGCATGATTCTTACTATACAAAAAATAATTAAAATATCGACTATGCAGAGAAATTATTATTATTATTATTATTATTATTATTTTATATATCATAATACAATTACATATGAGATGATATCACATACTTATTTAAATATCATATGGGTAAAGTTTATAATTGAGGCATGATGTAGTATGATCTACATCAAATCTTTATGCATGATTTTTTTTATGCATAATCGTCATTCTTAAAGGAGAGAGATTAATGTCAATAAATTTAGCATAAGTCTTAATGTCGATGTCAAGCATCAATATTAATGGTGATGACATATATTGATTTTATTTATAATGAATTTTGTCTATACTTTATGACAACGTATTGACTATCGACATTAATGAACAGATATTAGCTAATATATTATTGTGGTGCTATTGATGTTATGTCCATAACATATTAGCTTGATAATATCACGCATCAAAATTTGACGATATCTTTATTCTTATTACACGATTATATTATTGTGATTGTTTGTTATATTAATGCATGATATTATTATTTAAGTTTTGCACACTTTGTTTGATAGTAATTAACATTATTATTTGTAGAGTAACATCTTTTACGATGACATGAAATCAACCTTGTTGATCAAATTTATCTTACAAGAATGACACATTTAGATTTTGATATGCTGATATACATCAATGTCAAAGAAATGACTTACTGATTTATATATCGATCTAATCAAACATAGATCATTCATGAAGTTAATCGTATGAAAGTTATCACATCATATTGTTAGTAGAGCTCTGTCAAAATTCTATTGTATATAATTTTTTTTCAAAAGTTAAATTATAAAAAAAATCATAAATTAAATATAGTTTATAAAAATTCTATTTTTCATATAGATCGATTATTTATTATTTTAATACTTAAATGCTTTTATTGCGTACTCTCTTACGAGTTACTTAGAATTTTGTACCTCTCCAGTATTTAATTTGAGGTCATCTATATGACCTCACCGCCGCCATGGCCCGCCAAAAATTGACCCACGTGCTCATTTCATTCCTCTCGGTGAGCTCCTCCGCCTCCTCAGTCTTCCGAACTATAAATCTGAACAAACTAAGCTGAAGTCCTCAAACTTCTCCCTCTTCCCCCTCAAAATAAGAACAAGAAAACAGAGCTACAGAGCAAAGAGCTCTGTTTTCTCTCTCTGTCTCCTCTTAATGGATTCTTCTATTTTCTCCCACTCTCCATTAATGTCAGAACTATCTTCCGACTCCTCAGTCGATTCATCTGCTACAACTCCTCCTCAGCAATACGTAACTGGAACGG
>CM038214.1:250255967-250368384 GCA_021442155.1 Cymbidium sinense
GAATGTAAAGTAACTCCTCCAAAATGGCCTAAGATAATGGTAAGGGAAAAGTTTGGATCATAACTTTGCCTACTCCTCCTAGGCTCAAGTAGCTGAAAATCAAGTTTATTTAAGAGATTCTTAAAGATCTCCCTGATTACCTCCCTCTTAAAAGAATAAGATTTTTTTAACTTATCTAATAGAGTAGGTGGACCATAGCTACCTGGCGACGGGTATGCATGTCGCTGCTGCTAGTGGTATGGCTGAGGCGGTGGATGTGCTGGCCATGGAGGCTGAGGTGGAGGCCGGTATGGCTACCTCGGTGGTGGCAAAGGAGGTGGAGGCTACTGTGGTCGTGGTCCCTCAGACTGATCTCTAGCTGACTACTTCCCCTTATCAACCGCTATGCTCCAGATTTCTTCTCATAAACCTTTTGGGATTTTTTACTTTGGAAACTTATTTAGAAAAGGCAACTATTTGGCCTCTCCTTATAGACTATACGCCTTGTTGATTAGCTTCTCAAATGTCTTTTATGGTGAAGCCCTTAAGCATGAAGGCGACCGGGCCATGAATATTCTTCAAGAAAATCTCAATGGCATGCTGCTCAAATAGTTGTGGTTCATATTTCATACTCAGGTTATGCCATCAGAGAATATAATCAACATGTGACTCACCAGAGTGTTGTTGGGATACAACGAGATTGCCTACAGTAACCCTTTGCTGAGCTCCATTAAATCTTTGATTAAGAGTTGCTCTAGCTCGAAATGTCTTTACGAAATCGTTGGACAGTTCAGCATATTAATCAAAAGTGATACCCGCTAGGCTACTGAAAAAGAGTCTAAAGAGTAAAGCATCACTTGCATTGCAATAACTTTCCCTGAAGTGAGCTATATGCTGCCTCGGATTCCACCATCGAAGCTCTTGAAGGAAGGAGGCATGAAACCCTTGGGATACTGGATAGCATCAAATTCCTCTTGGTAGGGTCTACTTTTTAGAACCGATGATCCTCCCCGGGCTTGAGCCAAGACTTCCTTCACATATTGCTCAACCATGGATTTCAGATCTTTTTCATGTATGGAGGTACTTTCCACTACCTTCTTATACAGGCTAGTGCTACCTTGCTCAACGGGAGGTAGAGTCTTAGCTGGGTCTAAGACATGCTCTAGCTCAGGCTGACTGACATCGACTGTACTGGGATGAACTAGAGGGACTTATTTCAAGCATCATTATTGCTAAGTCCATAAGCTTGTTCCATCCTATCAATCACTCATCTTTCTCCTTAATCAAAGTCGAGGTGATGGGATTATGTGTCTCCTAGATCAACCTCATCACCTTTCATGGCCTGTTGCTCCCTAAGAAGAGAACCTCTAGTATCGACCATGCATACGCCAGCTGAATCCCCCATCAAGTCATCTTTGTTGGGATTGAAGCTGACTCTTTCTTCATCAGACCATGCATACCTAAGATCTCCTTCTTCTCCATGAAATAGTGTGCAACTATCTCATCTAAGGATCGATCTAACTCAATAGGTACAAATAGCTTGGGCTGACCGATTTGATCCCTATCATGAACTGAGAGGCACCAGACCTCACCTATAGCTGAGGAGTCAATCATATGTGGACTATACTCATTAGAAGAATGATAATCCTGACTGATACTGGCTGTGATAGGGGTAACAATCCTGAGATGATCCTCTACCACTGCTATCACTGAACTGTCATCTGGAATATCCATGATAGTCATCACCATCTCCTGAATGGGTGGAGTTGGTGAAGGAATGACCACGATGCTCGGTCACCACTCCTTCCGCAATACCACTAGAAGGTCGAGTAGGAGAGCTTGGCCCTACCACAATGGGTGGTGTAGGAGGAGTAGGATCCCTTGGTCATAGCTGGATCACCAACAGGGTATGTTTCTCTCAAGATGCAACTTTCATGGCCTTAGATGAAATGGGTGATGGGAACTGACCGGTGATGGGACATGGGATATAGCAAGTGGAGACCAACTTTCTGTACGAGCGCCTCCTATGATGGCTGGCCCCTGTGAGGAGAATATTATCAGTATGATCGGAGCGGGTAGCGTGTCGAGCTGGAAAGTCAACCAAAGCAGAAGTGACTGACTGACGGCTGAACCTCCATCGCTTTCTACTGGTAATGTATGATGAACGGGCCTCACGGGCCCTCTCCCGATGGATCTACCTCCCTACACTACAGGGGATAACAAATCATAAATCAAACTGAGTACCAGACTCCGAGCGTCCGTATGCTTCGCTTACCTGGAATAGAATAGAGAGAATGCCGAATATGACCTCCTACTCCTAGAAACTGCTAGCTGTAGATGCACCACTGGAGGAGGTGATGAACAGATCCTCCTAGCATCCTCTCTATCTGCTCCTGAGAGAGGATGAAACTGGTGCAAGTTCATTTCTCATTACATGTTTGGGGAAAGAATCAAAGCAATGAAAGCATATAAACACATTCACTTTAATTAAATCCTAAAGACATTCTTATAGAATAAGAAAGTTTAAAGAGAATCAAAGTCCATTTAAGATAACTTTTGTTTGGTTTTAAGTTTGATTTAATTTAAAAATGTAGATTGAGTTTGTTGTTCCTAACCCATTCCCACATGTGTTTGATATTTTTGTTTAATTTTTAGATGATTCGATTCATTTTTTTGTATTAATTAGGTTAAGGTATGAATTAAGTAAATTAATTAACCCTTACCTACACCACCTTAGCATAGTTAACTAAATAATTATGAGCCAATTAGATGACATAAAAACTCACAAAGAATTTAAACTTACAATGCACCTAATAAGAAAAGGACCTAGTGCAATTTGGCTCAGGATTAATGGTTAATTAAGTTAAGGAGTTTAACTTAAGTAATTTCAAAATACCCTTTCACTCATATGAATTAGGTTTTGATTTTCTTAATTGAACTTAGGCTCTTAAACACCTAAGCATCTACTCAAAGTAGATTAATTAAGTTCTAGAAATTTTTAGAATTTTTAGAAATTAATTAAGGGGATAATTAATAGATTAACCCTTAACTAAGAGAAGATTAAGGAAAGAAAAGGGGATACAGGTATTAGCTTAGGGGAAATGCCCTAAAATTATTTTCTAAACCTCCTATCTACTGGATCTGACCTTAATCAACTTTAATAATGGATTAAAACCACTAATCACATCTTAATTATCCTTAATTACATAAGGATGGTAATTAGGAAACCCATTTGTAATTCCCCCATTTAAGCCTTCAATAAATCCCAAGAAAATTAGGGAGGTAGAAGTCATCCACTAAAACATACCCAAGAAGTTTGGGATTAATCAGAAGTTTAATTAAGAGGTAATTAGCAAAATAAAATTTCCAATAAAACCCAAAGTAGAGAAAAGGACAATTCAAAATCCATAGAAATTATTTTTAAAGTATTCTAGGTTGAATTATCTTTCCATAGAATTTTACCTCATATTTTTTTGAATTTTATTGGGAGAGATATGAATTTTTGAAGGTTAAAAGATTAATTAATCATTAATTAAATCTCTAAACTAATCCCTCAGCTCACAGCGCGACGCGTGGTAGCGGCGGTCAGCGCTTTGCACACGTCGGTGAGCATCCCACTTAAACGTCCAATCCAAATGGCGGCACGACAGTGGGATGTGCTTTGATCTCTATCATCCGATCAAAGATCGGATGGCCAGGGATCCCCCCGTGGCTTTAAAAAGGATAAAATATTTTATAAATGTGGGAATAATCATGGCCATCCATCCAAAATGCGTAGATGGATGGCCAGGATCTCCCCAGTTCTTCCCCTAGGCTCAGAGGTCATCCATGATCTAGGGGAAGATCCGAGCTCGATTGAGCTCGGATTGGATCAAAACTTTACCCAGACCATCTAAAGCCAATAAGGAACATATCCAACGGTGGATTTTGCATGACTTGAAAATTTCTTTCACAAAAGACCAAAACCTCCTATGCTAAGTGGTCAAAAAATTTCATACCTCACCCGAGGTGATCATTGGTGCTCTAGATCGATGAGGTAGCTTCGTCTAGTGGAGACAAAGCCTATTTAAATTTTCATACCTTGGGGTTGAGTGGATTGCTCTATGGACCAACACCACTTGATCTCCCTTGTGGCTTTGATCCAATTAAGGCTCTCCTTGCTGTGGGAACTCAAATGGATGCTTGGGTGCACTCGAATTGGTCTTCAGAGGAAGTGTGCAAGAGGAATTGCAGTAGATTTTAGTGTAGAGAAAAAAAATTCAAAGGAGCTCCTATTTTCCAATGGAGAAAATCGAAAAAGCAACTTTTAAAATCTCTCTTATAATGCTTAGGAAGGCTCTCTAATCTCTCCTAACACTCTCTAGGGCTTGATCGAATGAGGGAATGATAGTTTTGAATTGAATTAGGGGGAGTATTCTCCCCAATCTGACGGCCAACACCTACTTTGCCATTTTGATCCAATTGACCACATTGGAGAGGTTGTTTGATCCATTTGAGTTGGCAAATGGTTTGAGGCCTTAAGTGGATTGCCAACCTCCCATGTGCATCAAATTAGGTGGAGAGGGATTTGGAATGAGCCAATTTGACCCATGGGGTTTGGCCTTGGGTCCATTTACGACCCAAATCCATTGGGTTGGGTGCACCACTCTTCATTAGGTCCCCTTGAGCTATTAGGAAGGTATCAAGTGGATATGAAGAGAGCATGACCAAATTATCCATGGATTAGTCCATAATTTGTTCTATGGCCTAGCAGTAGAATGGTCATTTTGCTGATTTTTTAATCTGGATATGTTAGGTATGTGGAGAAACTAGGTTTGACAAGTTTCATGAGACTTGGAATTCATTTGATAAGGTTTGGCTCATGTTGATCCATTTAGGTCAAAATGGTTTAACTTGGGTCAAGTTGACCAATTTGTCAAATTGAGTCAAACCAAGGGTTGGGTCAAGTTCATATGACCATTTGAAATATTTTGGTGGCTTTGGTTTGGTTCAATTTGGATTATGTTTGAATTTGGCTCATATGACTTAATTTAGGTCAAATGGGTCAAGTTTAGCTATTTGACCCATTTGACCTATTTGAGCTAGGTCAAGGGTAGGTTTAGTTTTGGTTAGTCGTATGGAGTGGATTGGTATCTTTGTTTCCAATCAATTTTGGTTATGTTCAAATTTGGCTCAACATGACCCCTTTAGGTCAAGTTGGTTCTAAGGTCAATTGTGCTAGGTTAGGTCTAGTTGGCCAATTGAGGCTTTGGTCAAGTTCAACAAGTGATTTGGAATGAACATGACCCATTGGTTTGAATCAATTTGGCTTAGATCAAGTTTTGACACATTTTGACCCTTTAGGTCAAGTTGGGTCAACTTGGTTCAAGTGGCCAATTGGGCTAGGTTAGGCTCAAATGTTGACTTGGTCAAGTTCAAACATAGGTCATGAATGGACTTAGATCAACGGTTTCAATCAATTTGGCCTATAGTGGAATTTGGCTATGTTAGGTTTCATTTTAGGCTAAGTGTTGACTTGGTCAACCCTTAGGTTTGACTTAGTTTGACCCAATTTGATTGATTGATCATCCCATGATGATTATTGATCATGATGAGAGGCATAGGTGAGTTTGGTTCAATCCAATTTGGTTAGGATTAGAATTTGGCTCATAAGGGTATTTTAGGTCACTTTGGGTCAAGTGAGCCTAATTGGGTCAAATGGCTTGGTCAAAGCTTGATTTGAGTTTGATTGAACTTATATATGGACTTATAATTGAAATATAAATCCATTTACAAGTGGTTTGAAGTCAAATGGGTTTTGATCTTTTAACAATTATTCAAAGGAAGAATATGAAGGATTTTGGCATTGATTTTTGACTTGGGTTTTGATTGACTAATTGAAGTTTGTATTTATACTTGAATTCATGATTGTATGGTTGATTGAATCATGAGAGAAAATCAAGAGTTTGGCTTGATTTGAAATTGATTTGGCTAATTTCAAGATTTTGACTTGAAAGACTTTGATTGGATTTTGAGTGGATTTGAGTTTAATTTTTGTAATTGGTTTTGATTGTTTGAATTTATATTTCATTTATATATGTGAATATAAATGAGATATAAATGGATCATGAGAAAATTTCAAGGATCTGAAGTGGTTTAATCATGATTTAGGCTAAGTCCATTAAGAAGGATTTAAAGGACTTAAGAAAATTTGGAGTAGAGATTTGAATTTTGAATTTGGTTTGATTGATTTATATTTATACTTTATTTATATATGTGAATATAAATGAGAATATAAATGAGTTTTGAGAAAATCTCATGAGTTTGAATTGATTTGATGATGATTTAGGCTAAGTCCATGAATGGAAAATTAAGGACTTAAGAAAGATTTTAGATTTGGAATTTAATTTAAGGATTTGATTTGTTTGATTTGTATTTATATTTCATTTAAATATGTGAATATAAATGATTTTTGAGAAAATCCCATGAGTTTGAATTGATTTGATGATGATTTAGGCTAAGTCCATTAATGAAAATTTTAAAGGACTTAGGAAAATTTCATGAATTGATTTTGAATTTGGAGTTTAGTTTGATTGGTTTGAGTTTATATTTCATTTATACATGAGAATATAAATAAAAATATAAATGAATTATGAGAAAATCTCAAATATTTGATTTGGTTTAGATCATAATTTTGGCCATGAAGGAACACTTAAAGGGCTTAGGAAAATTGGGACTTATGAGTTTTTTGATGGATTTTGATCATGGGTTTCAATCATGGACTTCAATCATGGATTTCAATCAATATAGAGGATAGTTATTTGAATTTGTAGAAAATCAATAAGATTGATTTGGAGTTTGACTTCCAAGAATGAAAGTGAGGAATGGTTTAAACTAAGGGTAGGAAATTTTCCTAACACCTAAGGCATGACATATTCCTATGGCTAACTCTTCTAAGTCTCAGGGCTAGGGTTGAGTGTCCACCTAATCACTAGATGTGTCTTAATATTAAGGAACTCTTAAAGTCTAAGAGAAGCCTTATGTCTAAGATGGAGGGGTTGAGAGCTCATTCTAAAAATGAGGTCAACACATATCTTTTAAAACTCAAAATAAAAATGAAATATTTTCTTTATGTCAAATTGTATGTTTTGGCTAAAGTAAAAATATGAATGGTTATTATCACTACTAAATCCAAAATTATTTTCAAAATCTATAAATTAAACACCTAAAATTGAAAGTGTCACTTATAATTATTTATAAGCTTACATGTGGATATAAATATGAAGATGTTGTGGTTTTCCTTCTCTTTTCTTTTAGCATAGTTTTAAATAGATTTGGCAAAATGTATAGTTCATTTGAAAAATAACACAACACTTGCATAACCCCATTCCTATCCATTCCTATGCTATTACCTAAGAAGGACATCCACACTTGTACATATAAATTGCATAAACAAAATAAACAAACAAATACAAACTTTTTGCACCTTCTTTCTCCATTCATTTCTTTTGTACATGTGTTTGTATTTAAGGAAAGTGGTATATTAGTCTAGACAACCTTGCGAGGCTTGTATCCCTAAGTAGGTCTTGTACTATGTACCTCCTTCAAAATCCAAGAAATCACTTATGTCGTACTCACTTATGCCTTTCATATATACACATGTGTATGTGAACAATGGATAAAAGAAACCCCTCTTTTCTACTTAATGAAATCATGCATCATAAAACATTCTAATTTTCTTAAGTAATATTTCTTAGCATTCATCATAAAGTGTGCTAAACATTTCCATTTGTATGTATAGATATGCTTAGGATTCATCCATATGCATGTTATACATGTTGGGAAAGAAATGAAGTGATGTGTGTTTTATGATATTAGTTCACTTTACTTAATCTTAATCCATTTACATGTTTATGGAAGATCTAAACTTAGTATTAATTAAAACACATAATAAAACATTCACTAAATAAAATCAAATATGAATCCACTTTAGAAATTACTTAAGGTAGGGAAGGAAAGAGAAGTTCTCTTCTCTTTTTCCTCTCTTTATAACTTAGTAATTAATTGTAGGATTCATTTAAACTAAAATAAATCACCAAATAAAATCAACCCAAATCAACTAAGCACTTAAATGGAACCATCCATCTAAGTTGAATATTTTCACACTTAAAAAATCTAAGCCTTAAAGCCATAAAGCATATCACACAAACCTTAAATAGCACACATTAGGTTAAGTCATCACTTCTAGATTTAGGTTAGGGAGGTGCATGGAATGATGTTTGCTTTTGTTTTGTGATATATTATTTTTAGTCTAGATGTTAGAGTGTATGTGCATAGAATGAATGGTAAGACAATTTAGTCTAATCATTATCTTCTGCAGGGATTGTGCTTAAAGGGCGATGTAATAAAAATACAACTACTTTTATTGTGCAGGTGCTTATACCCCTAAGCATAATCCAATAGGCCAGGTGGACTTGGTGTGTGCTAAGTCCAATATACATGCATGGGATTTGTATGTTTTATTTAGCTAATCTCTGTTTTGCAGGTGTTAGTTAGATTTACTTTTTCTTTTCATGTACTTTTGCAATTAGAATTTTGGAATGAACATTATGGGGGATTAGGATGAGCATTGGTCATAAGATTACATCTTATGTACCATGTGAAACCTTTCCAACCATCAAAAGAAGGGAACCAAAAGAAGAAAGAAGAAAGAAAGAAGAAAAAGAAAAGAAAAATGAAGACCGAATTTCCTTACTTGATTGTATATTCATTCATTTGTAATCCGGGTTGTATAAGGGTAGAGCTTCGGTTTTGTTTTCGGGTTTGTTGGTGCGGCACAAATGGCCTTTTATTCTTTTGCGTTAGCTTTATAAAATGTTTGATGTTTTGTTTAACTTGTGCATTAAGATGACATGTTTTCCTAGTTTCTTCCTCTCTTGATATATGGCTTGGATGATGATTAGGCTCTTAAAAAAAAAATAAATATTCTACTAAATTAAATAACTCAAAATTAAAATTAAATAACTCATAACCTCACCTAAAGCTTAGGCTAAAAATCAAGATAAAAGAATTAGCAATCCCTTAGATGGATGAGTATTTCTTTTCTAACATCATGCACAAAAATATATTGTTTCACTCTTGATTGGAGGGCTTCCACCTTTGCCGGAGAACTTGGCTTGATCTTTGAGAGCCATGGTGGAAATACACCTCCCATTCTCGCTGATTTTGGCCCATAATCTTATTTCTCATGCATTAGGCATATGAATCCTATAAGCTTGAGTCAAATGATTCTCCAAAAATAAAAGTAAAATGTAATATATTTTGCATTAGATATAGGTCATTTTTTTCCCTTGCATGATCTAGTCTCTAGGAGTGAGTTTAAGGACTTAGTCTCTTTCTAAAATAAACAACCCTAGCTATCTTGCATAAAGCATATGACTTGCCTACATGAATTTAAAATCATAGGAGGAGACCCTAAATTGTAAGTCCAATGGTTGGTGATTTATGCACCCGAAAACAAATTGGGAAGGCTCTACCCTTATACAACCCGATTACAAATGAAGTAATTTACAATCAAGTAAGGAATTCATGTTATGGGGGGTCTTCATTTCTTCCTTTCTTCTTTCTTCTTTTGGTTCATTCTTTTTGTTACTTCTTTTGGATGGTTGGAAGGTGGTTACTCTAAAGGCTTCATATGGTACATAAGATGAGATCTTATGACCAATGTTCATCCTAATCCACCATAACACTCATTCCAAAATCTTAATTACAAAATTACTTGAAAAGGAAAAGTAAATCAACACCTACAAAATAGAGATTAGCTAAACAAACCATATAAATCTCAAGTGTATATTGGACTTACCTCACACATAGGTAACCAAGTCTACCACACCTATTGGATTATGCTTAGGGGTATAAGCACACAAAAAGCAATAATATTTTTTACATTAATCCCAGAAAATAATGATGATTAGACTAAATCATCCTACCATTCATTCTACGCACATTCACCCTAACATCCAAAATAAAATATTACATCACAAAATAAGAGCAAACATCAAGTCATGCACCGCCCTAACCTAAAGCTGGAAGTGGTGGCTTAACCTAATGTGTGTGCTTTAAAAGGTTTGTCTAGTATGCATAGCTATGGCTTTAAGGTTTTGATTTTCTAAGGGTGAAGATGTTCAACTTAGATGGGTGGTTTCATTTAAGTGTTTAGTTGATTTAGTTTATTTTATTTGGTGATTTATTTTACAAATCAAACAAATTAATTACTAAGTTATATAGAGAGGGAAAAGAGAGAGAACTTCCTTCCTTCCCTAAGTAATTTCTAAAGTGGATTCATATTTGATTTTATTTAGTGAATATTTTATTATGTGTTTTACTTAATCCTAAGTTTATATCTTCCCTAAACAAACTTATTCAAAAAGAAAGACATTTTAAGATTAAGTAAAGTTAACTAATATCATAAAACACACATCACTTCATTTCTTTCACAACATGTATAACATGCAAATGAATGAATCCATAAGCATATCTATACATACAAATGGAAATATTTAGCACAATTTATGATGAAAGCTAAAATATTACTTAAGAAAATTTGAATGCTTTATGATGCATGATTTCAATTTAGTAGAAAAGAGGGGTTTCTTTTATCCATTATTCCCATGCACATGTATATGTATAAAGGCATAAGTGAAATATTATTATTATTAGCAGGGTGTAAGGTACAAGACCTACTTAGGCCTACTTAAAGCCTCACAACCCCGGGGTTGTCCAGACTAATATACCACTTTCCTTAAATACAAACACATGTATAAAAGAAAGAAATGGAAAAAGAAAGATGCAAAAAAGTTTGTATTTATTTGTTTGTTTTATTCATGCAATTTATGTGCACAAGTGTGGATGTCCTCCTTAGGTAATAGCATAGGAATGGAGGAATGGGGTTAGGCAAGTGTTGTGTTCTTTTCAAATGAACTATACACTTTGTCAAATCTATTCAAAACTATGCTAAAAGAAAGAGAAGGAAGCTACACTACATCTTCATATTTATATCCACATGCAAGCTCATAAATAATTATAAGTAGCACACTTTCAGTTTTAGATGTTTGATTTATAGATTTTGAAAATAGTTTTGAATTTAATAGTGATAATAGCCATTCATATTTTTACTTTAGCCAAAATATATGATTTGACATAAAGAAAATATTTCACTTTCATTTTGATTTTTGAAAAGAATGAATGCATGAAATTCATGTGACATACACATTTAGCATGTTAGGAAAGAACTAATGTGATGAAAGCATGTAAACACATTCACCCTAGTTAATTCCTAAAAATAATCTTATGAAATAAGAAAGCTTAAAGAAAATCAAGCTATTTTTAAAGAAGGTTTGACTTTATTTTGAGTTTGATTTAATTTGAAATATGAGATTAGTTTGTTACTCTAACCCATTCCACATATGTTTGTTGATTTAGTTTATTCTTAGGATTATTAGATGATTTTTTTTATATGTTGCTTAGGTTAAGGTATGAATTGGGTGTGTTAATTACCCCTTACCTACACCACCTTAGCATAATTATTCAAATTATTATGAGCCAATGATATGACATAAAATCACACAAAGAATTTAAATCAGTAATGCACCTAAGAAAAAGGTACCTAATGCAATTGGCTCATGATTAATGATTTATTAAGCGAGGGATTTAAGTAATTTCATAACCCTCTCACACATGAGTTGGATTTTGATTTCCTTAATTATACTTAGGCTCTTGAACTAACATACATAGATTAATTAAGTTATGGAATGTTTTAGAATTTTATGAAATTAATTAGTGAATTAATTAAATTAAGTTAGATTAAGAAGTGAGGGGTTTAAGGAATATCTTAAAGTATCCCAAAATTATTCCCTCATGTTCACTTAAGCAAAACTTTAATTGACTCAATCATAATTATATCCTTAATTAAGCTTAGTTACATTAAGGGAGTGATTAAGAAATGAACTACAATTCGCCTAATTAAACCACCAATAAATCCCAAGACAATTAAGGGAGGCAGGAGTCATCCCACTAATTATGCACAAGAAATTTGGGATTAATCAGTGGAGTAATTAGAAGGTAATTACCAAAATAACATTCCTAATAAAACCCAAATTCAGAGAAAAGCACTTTAATTAGGAAGTTTTAGAATATTCTATGTTCAACTATCTATCAATGCAATTTATTTCATATTTTTCTGATTTTTCTAGGCTTAGATATGAATTTAGGAAGTTTCCATGATTAATTATTGATTTAACAACCTATTTAAATGTTTAATCCTGTTGGCACCATTGGGCCATTGGCGGCATCGCTTTCACGTGGCAATGGGATTCAATATTAAAGTTATTACGTATGCATCGGTGGAGCTTTGCTCTCCTCAGAATCCGATCATGGAACGGTGAGGTTAAAGCGATTCTAAAAGATGAAATGTGGGATCTTACACACTTAATCACGGTCGTCCATCCAAAATGCATGGATGGACATCCTATGATCATTCCCTGTATTTCTCTGTGAAGAATGGACACCGTCCATCTTCTATGGGATGATCTGAGCTCGATTGAGCTCGAATTGTTCCCAAAACTTACCCACACTATCTAAGCACAAATATGTCTAATGGATAGAATCTCATGGGGTGAAAATCCACTTCATGAATGCAAAATTGAAAATGTGCTCAATTTAATGGCTAACCTCATTTGGAGGAGATCACTGATTCCCTTGGATAAGCTTCATAGTGGAGCGAAGCTTTGTTGAAGTTGGAGGTGTTCAAATTGGGTAGATCCTTCTAGAGGCCAACCTTGACTTGAGCTCGATCTTGATCAAGAGGACTCCTCCCTTGCCTTGCCTTGTGGGTGAGTTCAAATCCCATGAAACTTGCGAAGGAATTAAGTTGATATTGAGTGTAGGCTAAGTTGGATTTTGGTGGAGCTCCCAATTTTCAAGCTATGAAAAGAAAATGAAATTTGGGAATTGCTTGAGAGAGAGCTTAGGAGGCATGATTTCGGCTCTTCCTCTTACTCAATCAAAGGGAATGTTGAAATTTCAAATTAGGGGAGTATATCTCCCCAGCAACAGTGGGTGCCTTCACTTGCCATTTTGATCCAATTCAGCTCATTGAATGGGTTTGTTAGGATGTTAGAGGTGTTCTTGCATTCGGTTTGGCTTAAGGAGTGGAGTAGTGGAGCTCCCATGTGCTCAAACAAGGTGGAGGGAGGATTCCATGTGGCCATTTTCAAAGGAGGTGGTAAGTTTTGGGTTTGGGTTGGGTTTGGCTGACCCAAACTCATTGGATCATGTGTACTAGGTCCATTAGCGACCATTTGGTCCACTAAGAGGATACAAGTGTTCAAGAAAAGGAATTGACTAACTTCTAGTGGTTTTGGCCAAAAAATTTACCCTATATGGTCATTTGGCTTAGTTTTAATTTGAATATGTTTGGTATGTTTGAAAAATAGGTTAGGCCAATTTTCATTGAATTTTGAATTGGTTTGATGTGATTTGGCTCATGTTGACCCATTTAAGTAAAATGGGTCAATTTGGGTCAAATAAGTTCAAATTGGGTCAAACCAAGGGTCAAGTTTATATGACCATTTGAAATATTTTGGTGGCTTTGGTTTGATTCAATTTGGTTTATATTTGGTTTTGGTTCAATTGAGTTCATTTAGGTCACATGGGTTTGACCAAATTGACCCATTTGACCTATTTGGGTTAGGTCATGGGTTGGTTCATGTTTGGTTGGTCATATGAAATGGATTGGTACCTTTTTTCCAATTTGGTTTTTGAGTTTGGCTCAATTGGGCTTTAGGTCAAGTTGGGTTCAAGGTAAATTGGGCTGAATTGGCCAAGAAATTGAATTTTAAATGAAATTAGAAATGAACTTGACCCATTGGCTTCAATCAAGATCAAAGTTTTGACACATTTTGACTTTTTAGTTGGTCAAGTGGCCAATTGGGCTAGGTTAGGCTCAAATGTTGGCTTGGTCAAGTTCAAACATTGATCATGAATGAACTTTGATCAATAGTTTCAATCAATTTGGCCTATGGTGAATTTTGGCTAGTTTAAATTTTATTTTAACTAAGTGTGGACTTGGTCAACCCTTAGGTTTGACTTTGTTTGACCCAATTTTAGTGATTGATCATCTCATGATGATTGTTGATCATGATGAGAGACTTAGGTGGGCTTAGTTCAATCCAATTGGGTTAGGATTAATTTGGCTCATAAAATTTGGGTCACTTTGGGTCAAGTGAGCAAATGGCAAATGGCTTGGTCAAAGCTTGATTTGAGTTTCATTGAACTCACATATAGACTTATGATTGAAATATAAATCCATTTGCAAGTGGTTTGAAGTCAAATGGGTTTTTATTCATTTGACAATTTCAAGTTCAAAAGATGAATATGAGTTTGACTTGGGTCTAATTTTTTAATTGAGTTTTGATTTGGTGATTGAAGTTTATGTTTATATTTAGATTCATGATTGAAGTATTGAATCATGAAGAAAAATCAAGGTTTGGCTTGATTTGAAATTGATTTAGCTAAGTTCAAGATTTTGACTTGAAAGGCTTAGGTTGGATTTTGATTGAATTTGAGTTTGATTTATGGAGTTGGTTTTGGTTGTTTGAATTTATCTCATTTATATATGTGAATATAAATGAGAATATAAATGGGTTATGAGAAAATTTCAAGGATTTGAAGTGATTTGAATTTGATTTAGGCTAAGTCCTTAAGAGGGAATCAAAGTGACTTAAGAAATATTTTTGATTTGGATTTGAGATTTGGAATTTGATTTGATTGATTTGAATTTATATTTCATTTATATATATGAATATAAATGAGTTGTGAAAAATTTTATGAGTTTGAATTGATTTAGGCTAAGTCCTCAGAGAGGGATTAAAGGACTTAGAAATATTTTGAACTTGGAATTTTAATCATGGGCTTCAATCATAAGGACTTGATCATGGATTTCAATCATATGGGATTGATTTGGGGGTTTTAGGTTTGGAAAATCAATTAAGCTGAATTGATTTAGGTTTGATGTTGATTTGATTTGGAGTTTGACTTGAAGGAAAGAAGTGAGGAATGTAGTTCAAGCTATAAACAAATTTTCCTAAGGCATGACCTATTCTTCTAAGTCCAGGGCTGGGTTGGGTGTCCACCTAATCACAAGATGTATCTTAAGACTAGGGATCTCTTAAAGTCTAAGGAGGTCCTATGTCTAAGATGGAGGGTTGAGAGGTCATCCAAAAATGAGGTCAACAAAGGGGTGTGGTGTGGGACAAGGAACACCGCACATATTAGTTTTGACAAAATGATCAACAACACAATCACAAGCACTAGAGAGGCGGTCTACTCTAACCCAAAGTGTGAAGGAATCTAAAGCTTGGGCTCTACTTATGTCAAGGACATAAGAGAGGAAGGAGGAATCCACTAGGGATAAGGTATGTGAACCTTCCACTAGGGAAGCAAGTTCAAGTCAAATGGGATGAGAGATTTGATTTTATTCTGAGTCTCGCTAGAGAGAAATTCAATTTGTTTAATTAAGTTCTTGGAGGGTTGAATTTATTTTAATTTGTGATGTTTATTTAATTATGTTTATTTTGACTCCACCAAGGATAGACAAGTGAACTCTCCACTGGGAAGGAGGCAAGTTCAAGTCATCCATAAGGGAGGAAAGGTGAAATCTGGGATTAGAATTCTAGATCCTTGGGGAGCTAGAAAGATTTGCATCTCAGGAGAAGCAGAAATTTGATTTGGATTGATTGATTCTTTTGTTTGGTTTGTTTGATTATTAATTTTGGATTTTGAAATGGACCTGTTGGTTTCACGATGGATGCTGGTAGCCATGGAGGCTGACTTAATCCAAAGGGGTAGTCTACTAAGCACATAGTAGGACTAGCCAACCAAAGGGAATGCCTTTTAGGTGTGCATCAGCTGCACTAGGAAGAAAGCATAGTAGACTTACATCCTCCAAAGTAGGAACCGATTCTTTGGGGTGATCTATTGGCAAGGCAATTAAAAAGCTAGGCTGAGTGGCAGGGGGACTTAGATTGACTCAAAGATAAAGATTAATTTCATTTCTTAAATTTATTTTGATGGATTTGTTGGTTTGTGATGGTTTCCGCCTAAACTTATATCACTAAACACCAAAGTCTTGAAGATGGGAGTAGCTTCGGGTGGGAGAACTATCGAGTGCCTTTTTGCAATGATCAATTTAAGGGAAGAAATCTTGGGGACTCATCTTCCAAAAAAGACATTGGGTGATCGGTTTCTTTGGGCAATTGAACCCCGAACACTTCGATTTAAAATCATGCTAGAAAGAATGCATCATAGTCTCACTTCTTTCAAAGCGGAATGACTGCTTGGGTAACCTATTTGTGGAAAAATAGATTGAACCCGACCTAAGAGAGACTATGAAGTGAGTGCCGACAGGGGAATTATCTCACTCGGTAGTCAATTCTATAGGGAGTTCTTGACACAAAGATAGGATGCTTGGGAAAAGGGGCCCTTTGGGGGCTTGAATTCTTACTTTACAAGCAAATTAATTTATTTGTTTATTTAGTTTGATTATCATGGACCCTGTTAGTTTATGAGGGATCAAACTAAGAAAAGCTTATATCGACCTAGATCAGATTTCTTGAACCAAGAGAATCGCATCCACGAACAAATTCTCCAACCATGGGGTGGCTAGGAATGCAGGTCAATCCAAAAGTAACCCGGGTAGTGTCTAAATGGGGTGCAAAATAGAATGCCAGAGGGCCACTAAGGGCTTAATCCAAAACCTTGAAGAAGATGACATGGCTAGTCATATATCAAATAGGTATTATGTGGCCAACTCAAGGAGAAAGTGTGAGGACTCATATCTGCCAAGAGTGGTGTATCCACTAGGTGAGTGGTCATTTGTCGACATGGCATCAACCTGGGTTCAGGTCGGTTTGCAACAATCAACCTAGGAAGAAAGCTGGGACTCACATCCTCCTATGGCGGTTATTGGGATGATACATTTCGATGGGTGCATAGGCAGGGTGACTTGAGTAATGCCTTGGGGGACTTATATCAACTCAAATGTAGTCAAGAAGAAAGAGCCTCATGGGACTTATCCCTCGGATATACTTAGTTAGATCATGATGATTAATTCAAGAAGAAAGCTTGACTCATATCCTCTTAAACAAAATCATCATGAGGTAGCTTTCTTGGTTGGCGAGCTACTAACAAAGCGCTTGTTGATTTATAATGGACAAGTTAGGAAGAAAGTCTGAGGACTCACATCTTCCAAACAAGTGACCACTAGGGTGACATACTAATGAGGAAGCATGTAGACCTAGCCTAGAGCAACTAATGAGTGAGTGCCATAAAAGGTTTTCTCCCACATCAAAGTAGCCTGAGATAAAAGAAATGTGTTAAAGGGAATAGGATGCCTCTTGGGTTCTCTCACTTCTTGAGGATTTTTATGAAATGGATGCCATGGATGGCCAATGGGATTCCACTAAGAAATGATGTCGCTTGGGTTCTCTCATACCTAACTTAGTTGTGCTAATCGAAACAGGATGCCTCTTGGGTTCTCTTACACCTATTCTAATAGGTGAATTGTGTTCGATTATGTTTGTGTTGTGAAAGAGGTATAGCATGCCACTGGGGGACTCTTATACCTACCCTAAACCGTCGATTCACAAGACAATGCTTCAGAAGAAGAAGATTTTGATGAAATGGAATCAGATTTTTGTTGATTGATAGAATTATTTTCAAACATAATTTTTATGGGCAATATTTCTTCAAATAGAGCCCATTAATTGGAAGCATCGGGTGTTCCCCTTTACAATCAATAAGCTGATAAGATCCTCCTTGGTAGGCCTTCTCTATGACATAGGAGCCTTCTCAAGTGGGTTCAAACTTGCCTCCCATCTTTTGACGGGCAACAATTAGTCTCCTTAGGACTAACACAAGTTCTCCTACTCAGAAAGACCTAGGCAGACCAGCTTGTTGTGAGCTTGAATCATTTTGGCCTCTCGAGGTTTGCATGCTCGTGGGTGACTCTCTCTAAACCTTGAGCTCTTCTAACTTTGCATTACTGCATGTAGTGATCTTGCTACTTGTTGACCTCATTTTTAGGATGAGCTCTCAACCCCTCCATCTTAGGCTTAGGACTTCTCTTAGACTTTAAGAGTTCCTTAGTCTTAAGACACACCTAGTGATTAGGTGGACTCAACTTCAGAGACTTAGAAGAGTTAGTCATAGGAATAGGTCATGCCTTAGGGGTGTTAGGAAAATTTCATACCTAGCTTAAACCATTCCTCCTTTCCTCCTTTCAAGTCAAACTCCAAATCAATTATATTTGAGTTTTTGCAAACTTCAAATCAAATCCATGATTGAAATCCATGATTTAAATCTATGATTGAAACTCATGATCAAAATCACCAAAATTCTAAGTCCAAATTTTGCTTAAGTCCACAAGCTCCCTTAAGGACTTACCAAAATTATAATCTAACCCTATTCAAATCTTTGAGATTTTCTCATGATCCATTTATATTCACATATATAAATGAAATTTAAGTGAAATCATCAAATCAAATCAAATTTAAATTCAAATCCTTTAAATTTTTTAAATCCTTTAATGGATTAACCTAAATCTTGATCAAACATATTCAAACCCTTAGGATTTTCTCAAAACTTATTTACATTCTCATTTATATTCTCATATATAAATGAATATAAATATAAATCAATCAAATCAAAGGCAAAAGTTAAATTCCAATTTAAAACTCCAAATCCTTTAAATTTCATTTAATGGATTTAACCTTTAAATCTTGATCAAATAAATTCAAACTCATGGGATTTTCTCAAAACTTATTTATATTCTCATTTATATTCTCATATATAAATGAAGTATAAACATAAATCAATCCAATCCAATTCAAAAAATTAAATTTCAATTTAAAATTTTCCTTGAATCTTTTAAATTCCCTTTAATGGATTTAACCTAAATCATGATTAAACCACTTCAAATTCTTGAAATTTTCTCATGATCAATTTATATTCTCATTTATATTCACATATATAAATGAAATATAAATTCAACAATCAAAACCTATTCCAAAAATCAAACTCAAATCCATTCAAAATCCAATCTAAGCCTTCAAGTCAAAATCTTGAACTTAGCCAAATCACTTTCAAATCAAGCCAAACCCTTGATTTTTCTCTCATGATTCAATCAACCCTACAATCATGAGCTCATATATAAATCCAAACTTCAATCATTCAATCAAAACCCAAAACCCTTTCATATTCTTCCTTTGAATATGAAATTTCAAATGGATTTTGACTTCAAACTTGTAAATGGATTTATATTTCAATTATGAGTCCACATACAAGATCAACCAATTTCAAAGCTTTGAGCAAACCATTTAACCCCCCAAAGTGACATAAAGTACCCTATGAGTGATCCAACCAAATTGGATTGAACCAAACTCATATTTCATCATCATCAACAATCATGGGATGATCAATCAATCAAATTGGGGGTCAAACCTAAGTGGGTTGACCAAGTCAACACTTAACCTAAAATAAAACTTTACATAGCCAAATTCCACCATAGGACAAATTAATTGAAACCATTAATCTAAGTTCACTCATGACTTATGTTTGAACTTGACCAAGCCAACATTTGAGCATTTTGACCTAAAGGGTCAAAATGTGTCAAAACTTGATCTAAGCCAAATTAATTGGAACCAATGGGTCAAGTCCATTCCAAATCACTTGTGGAACCTGACCAAAGCCTCAATTGGCCAACTAGACCTAACCTAGTGACCTTGGGCTTTGTGACTAAATGGATCATGTTGAGTCAAAAGTGAACTTAACCCAAATTGATTGGAAACAAAGATACCAATCCACTCCATATGACTAACCTAACCTAACCTACCTTGACCTACCTCATAGGTCAAATGGGTCAAATGGGTCAACTTGACTCATTTGGCCTAAATGAAGTCATATGAGCCAAATCCAAAACTATATCAAATTGAACCAAACCAAAGCCACCAAAACATTTCAAATGGACATATGAACTTGCAACTCTTGATTTGACCCAATTTGACTAATTGACCAACTTGACCCATTTTGACCTAAATGGGTCATGACATGACCATAAAATGAATTCTAAATCCAATGAAACTTGGCTTTTCTCCACATAACATATCCAAAGTAGAAAAATAGTAAAATGACCATCCTATCCTAAGCCATAGAACAAATTTTGGTTTAACCCATGGGTAATTTGGTCATACCCTCTTCACAATCACTTGAGGCTTTCTAAAAGCTCAAGGGGACTTAGTGATAGTGGTGCACCCAACCCAATGGGTTTTATTTGGTCCCTAGACCAAACCCTATAGTTAAAATTGAAGTTTTAAACTCCCTCTAAGCTCAAATTCAAGCACATGGGAGGTTTGGAAATCCTCAGTGGATCAAACCAACCATGTGCACACTCTTGATCAAACTTCTATGATCAATTAGATCAAAATGGCATGAACATTGTCCGATCCTTCAAGGGGAGATATACCCTAAATAAACTTCAATTGATATTTTCTAATTGATTGAGTCTTGGTGATACACAGGAGCCATCGAGAGTGATGAAAACATCCTGAGCTCTTTTTATTTCCATTTGGGATTAAAAGCATGCACCACCATCATTTGGGATGTAACATTTAGTGGCATGGTGGGGCCATGTAAAGTGCATTGCCCTCCCTCCACATATGAGCGAGGATTAACCGGGGATTAGTTAAATGCTTTAATTAATTCTAATTCACTTAGAGATCTTCCAAAATTAATAACTCACAAATTCAAAAAAATATGAAATAAAATTCTTTGGATAGATAATTAAACCTAGAAATTTTAAAATTAATTTTGATGAGTTTTAAATTATGCTTTTCTTTTGGGTTTTATTGGAAAGTTTATTTTGCTTACTTTAATTGGCCTCGATTAATCCCAAATTTCTTGGTTAAGTTCTATGGGATGACTTGCCTCCCCAATTTTCTTGATTTATCAGGCTTGATTAGAATAATTGCATATGGTTTCCTTAATTACCCTTCTAAAATATTAATGTAGTATGAGGTTATAAGAATATTTTGAGGTATTTTAAGTTTTCTCCTATTCCCTCCCCTCCTTAATCTCTTCTTAATTAAGGTTTAATTCATTAATCCCCTTAATCAATTTCTAAAAAAAATTTAAAGTTCTAGAACTTAATTAATCTCTTGGGTAGATGTTTAAGTGTTTAATACTAAGTTCAATTAAAGAAATGAAACCCCATTCATAAGTATGAAAGGTGTTTTGAAATTACTCTTAAACAGCTTTAATTAACTTTTTTATGAGCAAAACTACATGGGCCTTTTCATTATTAGGTGCATAGCCTCATTGTCATCAATGCATGAACATTTTTATGTCATCTCAATTACTTCAAATTAATAGCTACTAATTCATTAATTCTTAAATTGAAATAATGGAAACCTAAATTATCTAGAAACTCTTCATTCTTCCATTTAAAATTATCATATTAATTAACATTTAAGTTCTAATATCCTTCAAATCATCATGCACTTTGAATTCACTTTAAAGTTGATTAAATTTCTTTTAATCTTTTGATTAAATAACTCATGCTGTTTTAAATATGAAATCTTTGAATGTAATTAAATAATATTTAAAAATTTGAATTTTATTACTTCAAATTTGGGTTTATTAGAAAGTTTGTTTTTGTACTTGTTATCTAATTATCCCAAATTTCTTGTTGGCTATATGACTTCTTTAATTTTTTTTGTGATTTATAAGCTTTGATTAATAATTGCATATGGTTTCCTTTCCTTTGTAATTAGCATAATTAGGGTATGATTAGTGATTTCAAACCTATGATTGGGGTTGATTAGGTTAGATTTGAAAATGTGGGGCATTTCTCTATTTTAAACCTCCTTTCTCTCTTTAATATCTCTTAATTAAGGTTTTACTATATCCTTAATCAATTTCTAAAATTCAAAGTTCTAAACTTAATTAATCTAGCTTGCATGTTTAATTTCTTTCTAAGTTCAATTATAAATTGAAACCCCATTCATAAGTATGAAGATTGAAAGTGTAAGCTAAATTGCTTAAACTTGAGCAAAATTTATACATTAGGTAGCAAATTTAAATTTCTTTCTTTATGTCATTTCATTAGCTCATAATTATTTGGTCTTGTGTATGTGGTTTAAATTTGATTCATACCTAATCTTCAATGCATAAAATGGATCTATTATTTAAAATTAAAAAAAATAATCAAACATATGTGGTAATGGGTTAGAAAGCAAACTCATCTCACCATCTAAATTAAATCAAACTTGAAATTAAACAAAATCACTTTGAATTTTTGATTCATTAAATTTTCTTATTCCTTAAGAATGTCTTTTTTTAAGTGAAGTGAGTTTGTTTACCTTTGGATCTTTTACATGTTAAGTTGTATGTCATATGATATAAACCATTCATAGTTTGAAATTCAAATTTAAAAAAATTACTTTCAAATTTGTATGTGTTGGAAGGAAAGAAATGTCTTTCAATACTAAATACAAATTATAATACATAAATTAAATCTGAAAGTGTCTTATATTTTAATTATCAACCCATGTGATAATTATAAAACTTAAATGCATATCCTCCTCTAGGTTGGTATATGTTATTACACTGTATTTTGAAGAACCTAACACTCACTTAAAGCATATCTACTCTTGGAATGTTACTACATTAGCATACATAAATTGCATAAAAAATGGATTCATTTGCATTCTCTTTTCTATTTCATTTACATATAGGAAAGTGGTATATTAGATGATACGAGATTGTAGCTTTGTAGCCCTAAGTAGTTCTTTTACAAATTATGTATACTCTATATTCTATATATGTGAGATAAAAATAAATCATGCATATTCAACTTGCTTTTCTTACTTATAGCATGCATCATAAGTGTTAAATAATCTCATTTGCATGTATAGATATGCTTAGTCACATCCATATGTATATATGTTGGAAGTAATGTGTTATTATTTTGGGTTTTATTTCTTTAATCTTTGCTTTGTTTGTTTACCTAAACTTTGGATTAGTTAAAGATTATCACATTCACCTAAATGAAAAAATATGAATCTACTTTAGAATTGATTGGGAAAAAGGAGCTCTCTTCTCTTTCCCTCTCATAACTGTGAATTATAAGATCCACTTAAATCAAATCAAAATATAAAATAAAATCAACCCAAAATAATTAAACAACAATGAAACCCTCCTCTAAGTTGAAGAAAGACACTTCAAGAATTTGAACCTAAAGCCCAGCAAGCATAATTCATTGGCTTATGAAATAGCTTTATTTGCATAGTTTGATATTGTTTTGTGCTTATGGATGTTAGGGTGTATTAGAATGAATGGTAGGGGCTGCTTAGCATAATATTCTTTTCTGGAATCTTAGCTATCATAAATAAAATATAACTTTTACTTATAGGTGATTTATACTTAAGAATAATCCATTTTTTGGACTTAGTCACCCATGTGGGGTGATAAGTCCAATATACTTGGGATTTATGTGGTTTATTTTGGCTAACCTTTGTTTTAAGTATGGATTATTCACTTTTCTTTTCATGTAAAATTTGTATAATTAGGATTTTGGAATAATTTTTTGTGGGATTAAGATGAGCATTGGTCATAAGATTCTATCTTAACCATGTGAAGCCTCATCTAAATCATAAGGAATTTAAAGAAGAAGAAAGAAAGAAAAGAAAAAATAAATCTTAAGAAAATTCTAATGAATTCATATAATATAATTAATTCATTTTTCATAATAGTAAACTTCACTCATATTTGATAGTTTTGGGTTTTACATGCGGTGGTGCACAACCCTTTTTTTATTTTGTGATTAGCTTTATAAATTGGTTGATGATTTGTTTAGCTTTTGCATTAAGTAACATGATTTTCCTAGTTTCTTTTGCTTTATGTATGCCTTGGATGTGGATTTCTTTGGGAAAAATAAATCTTTTATTCAACAACCTCATAACCTCACCTAAAGCTTAGGTTTAAAATCAAGATAAAAATTAATAACCCATTTGGATGAGCATTTCTTTATAATCATGAATGCATCTTATTTCACTCTTGATTAGAGGGCTTCCACCTTTGCCAGAGAAACTCAGTTTGACCTTTGAGAGTCATGGTGGAAACTCACCTCCTCCCTTCTCACTAATTTTGGCCTATAACCTTCTTTCTCATGCATTAGTCATAAAAATCCTATTAGCCTGAGTCAAAATAATTATCCAAAATAAAAATAATTTGATATTAGATTTAGTTCATTTGAAGCATGTCCCTTTACAAGGTCTAGTCTCTTTAGGGGTTTTAAGGACTTAGTCTCTTTCTAAATAATAGTCTAGCTATCTTCATAAGCATAAGACTTTACATATTTAAAATTGTAGGAGGAGTTAGTTGGTGGCCATCCCAGAGTGGTTGTAAGTCCAATTTGTCCTCTCTTGGATGCAAACCAATTACTCATTTCTCCTTAAATTTAGGTTGTGCTTACTTGTGCCTCAAAACTCCCTAGATTTAGGTTATGAGATTGCTCCCCCTTTGTGTGCCTCACCTCTTAGGTAGTTTCTTAATCTTGTGTTAAGGAATCTTAAGTCTAAAATTCTAATGAAAAATGCTAACTCAAATAAACTAAATCAATTTCTAAAATGTAAAGCCCAACTATAGGATATAGAAATGCTCCTAAGTTTTCAGCATCATGGGCATCTCTTACTTATCTTCCATTTTGGCGATAATAACTCCCTCTTTTGATCAATCCCATTTGATCTTTAAAAATATAAACCAATCGATTGATAGTTCTTTCTTATTGAAATCTTCAAAGATAATGATCATTTACCTTAATCAAGAGTTTTCCTAAGGGATTATGTCCCTTAGGATGTAATTATAGGCTTGTAGAACAACAAACCCATTTAAAATAAACTCTCTTTTCTGTAGGGGAAAGCTCTGGTATATATAAGACCCATCATCCTTAGGAGTCCTTATTAAGGTGATTAGGTCCATTAAAGGGTAGACTTCTATCTTTTTGATATACTATTTGGCGTACTCAATCACCTAAATAAGTACATCTGCAGATTTGCATGGCATCTTAACAAGATGAATTTTTATAGTGTCTTGTCTTTTCTTTCTCCTTATAGATTTGAAGGTGACTCCCATAAAAACTTTTCACCCTACTAATGCTATCCTTAGTGACGAGTTAAACTTCTAAAGGTAGAGCGACTTGAACCATACACTGGAAAAGCGGTGTAGATTGAGTTGTTTGGTATGTGCGGTAGGCCCACAAGGCTTCAACCAAGCTGCTCATTCCACTTGCTTCTTGTCATCAGAGTCTTCTTTTGGATGAGAGTTTTATTGAATGCTTAAAGCCATTTCTCTAGGGTAGTAGATGGTGGAGTATCTATACTATGTCTTCTAAAGTTATTGATCTTGGTACTTTTGAATGCGATCATTCGGATATAATTCATCGAGGCACAAACCTATATATCGATATGGTTCCTAAAAAAAGTACATCACTGGTGACTCTCAGTGGGATTGCCTCACCCACTTGGAAAGTAGTCGGTGGCAAATAAAATGAAGCACCCTTGGAAGAAAAAGGATCGATCAGACCCATAATGTCAGTACCCCAACACTAGAAATGGCCATGAGGCTAATGTAGGGTGTAGAATATTGGGTGGTTGGTGGAGGACCACACCGTGTACCTGGCACTAATGGCATCTTCTAGCTACATCCATGCAGTCTATAATCATTGAAGGCCAGTAGTATCCCAGCCTCTTGATGTTCATCTTCATCTTCGGACCAGATTGATGTGCTCCACATAGACTTGAATGTACCTCGGTTACAATGCCATGGGCTTCACATTTATCTAAATAACATAACCATATTTGGTCAAAGGATCGTTAGTACAAGGTGTCATCAATAAGAGCATAGGAGAGAGCTCTCTATTTCACCTGGTGGGCTTGTGATTTTTCTTGAGATAGTTTACCAATTTTCAAAGAGTCTGAGCAGGTTGCCTCAATCCAGCTCCTTGTCTTTATAGGAAATGACAACCTCTCATTCAAGAGAAAGTTTTGATGAGTTGATAAGGGATAGGCCTTGTCTATTTTGGACCCTTATTGCAATGGACTCATCTTAGTATCTCGATTCTTTGACAAGTTTGGCCAAAGCATATCTACTACCCGAACCTTGTAGAGGAAGATTTGGGCCAATACTTGATGGTATACTTATGGTAATGATAAAGCTAGGGTTTGAGAACCTTGTAGGACCCAATAATCTAGTTGATGACCAATTGAGAATCCCCAAAGATGTTGATGCTCTTGACACTGATTATGATGGCTAACTCCAGACCGGTAATCAAAGCCTCATACTCTACTTCATTGTTGGTGCAGGGGTTGGAAAGATTGTATGAGAATCTCATCACAGTCTAGAAGAACTACTCCTACCCCTACCTTTCTTGGAAGAGTTGATCGTGGTACTTCCCCTTTATGAAAAGAAGCTATACCATCAAAATACATCTACCATCAGCAGTTGTTAACCTCCCTTAAGTTTATGATTTGTTCATTAGGGAGATCGTCACTAAGTAGAGAATCAGCAGGAAGTGGGTGTGCTGCTAAGAAATCCACTAGTGATTATCCTTTCATCGCACGGAGGAGCACAAATGTGATATCAAACTATGAGAGAATCATGGACCATCATGCCAAATGACCGGATAGCATTGGGCATGTCATGAGATACTGTAGTGGATTAGTTCTAGAGATCAAGTTTACCTTATGAGAAAGCATATAGTGTTGTAGCTTTTGGGAGGTAAAGATCAAAGCTAGGCAATGTTTCTCAATAAGTAGCTAGTTCACTTCAGTAGGAATCAGATGATGACTGAGGTAGTAGAGAGCACTTTCCTTCCCTTCATCATTAGCTTGGGCAAGCATCAATCATCAATCAAATATGAGGATGAGTGGTGCAGGATATGGGCTAGAAGCGGCTTCACCAAATACTGCTTGATATCTTCAAAGATATGTTGGCACTTTTCATCCCACTTCAACTTCACATCCTTTTTGACAAGTGCTGAAAATGGCTTGCATCTCCCGATAGATTGGAAATAAAGTGTCTTTAGATCGTTAGAAAGAAGATGCGAGTTGAGTTAAACTCTTAGGAGGTGGCATTTCTAAGATAGCTTTAATCTTTTCTGGATCTATTTCTATTCTCCGGTGTCAGACAATAAACCAAAGGAATTTCTCTGAAGCTACTCCGAATGCACACTTCAGGGGATTCATTTTGAGGTTATATTGTCTTAACAGTTCAGAAACTACTCTCAACAAAGAGATGGTCTTTCTTTTCTCTGCTCTTGACTACTAGATCATGAACATAGCACTCAACCTGATGATGGATGAGTTCATTAAAGATCTGAGTCATGGTTCATTGGTATGTAGCACCAGCATTTTTAAAGTCGAAAGGCATGACCCTATAACAAAAGATTTTGATCGAAGTTTGGAAAGTAGTGTTTCTTTCATTTTCAGGAGACATCTTGATTTGGTCACAGCCAAATGACCCATCCATCGAAAAGAAAACTGCATGAGATGAGGTGATGTTCACCATTAATTCTGGTATAGGAAGAGAAAACTCATCTTTAGGACATGCCTTGTTTAAGTCCCTAAAATCAATGCAAATATGAATTTGGCCATTCTTCTTCTTAAATGGGATGACACTGGCTAACTAGGTAGGATATTTTTCTCACGAAAACCGATCGATAAGTTTCTTTCTTGAAATATCTTTTTTTGTTCAATTTTTTAATGCGTCTAGGAGCTTGCTTGATAGGGTTAGCAATAGTATCTATTGTTGTCTTGTGAACTACTACGTTAGGAGATAATCCGGGCATCTCTTTGCAACTCCATGCAAAGCAGTCCTTAAACTCAGTCAATTGCCTAATTAAGTTGTAGGTTTCTTCATTGAATGAAGCGTGTATCGAGTAGATTTTCTTCATCACGATTGATTTCTTTAAGTTTTCAATTATTGAATAGATCTCCTCTTCAAATTAATGCATCTTTGATTTGGAGATCATCTGGATCATCTGAGGTTTCTAAACATACATTCTCATAAGATTTGGTGTTGTGTGAAAAGAACCTATTAGATTCTAAATGATTGGTAATAACTAAGCAATAATCATCATCATCGTCTGGACCCACTATACTAAATCCTAGTCCTGCTCTTGATTGCACTTCCCTGCCTATATTATTCCACAGCTTCTCAAAATACTCTAACCTGTGCTTGGACCATGTATGAGGGACCAAACCTTTCTATATAAGATTATGAATACAAGGCGAGTAAAAACCAAATAGTAATTCCATTAATTCTTTGTAGAATTTCTCCTCAAGTTCTACACTTGGGGAGGATGATCCTAAAAGAATATCTTTACTTCATATCATAAAGATTTAGGGTGACAACTTCAACTTTGGGGTGAAGTTTAGGGCTGGTTTGCATAACATTATATGATTCACCTTTATTTGGAGGTTCTTCATCTCCTCCATTGAAAATACTAGAATACTAATCACATTAGATTGCCTTGAACTAGATTCCAAGTCTATGTGAATAGTAGGTACTCATGAGCGGAACATAATCCATGTTGGTTGATGGCTAATAGGGGTCTTCTACCCGGAACTACCTCTTTCTCGCCTGCTCGGTGGAGGTTGAATCATCTTACCCACATGTCCATATGAAGGAATGAACTATGGGTGGAATGTGATATGCGGCTCTATTTCTTCTTCAATTCCCCTTTCTTGTTCACTTAGATTTTCATTTTTCATTTCTTTTTCTTTTGCCTTTTCTTTTTCATCATTTTCTTTTTCTTTTGAATTTGAGTTTTGTCCAAGTTCATGAGAAGTGTTTTGAAAGATAGTAGGTGCATCATCATATATCTCAACCTCTCTAACTGAAAATGGCTTTTCATCTCCTTTGACACAGTACTTAATCCCATCATTCCTGAACTTGATGCACTAATGGAGGAAGGATGGAATTATTTTATTCTGATGTATCTAGGGCCAACCAAGCAAAGCTGTGAATGAAGTATTCAAATCAATGATGTAAAACTTGACTTCAGTCTTCCAATCACCTATCTCTGAAGGTAACACTATGGAACCTAAAGCTCGCTCACCTTGTTCATTGAATCCTCTCAACATCATCTGATCCCTTCAGAGTGTGGAGATGTCAATCCTAAAATAGACAAGGGTCTTTAGACTCATAATGTTCACCGATGCACCTGGATCGATGAGAACTTTAAAACAATCAGATCATGTCAAATATAATGTAAAGGGGACGGTTGTGCTCTATGTCCCCCAGAAGAAGGTCTTCATCTGTGAAAGTGATCCTGGCTTCTCTAAAATAATGTGCCTCCTCACTAATAGTAGTCATTTGAGCTAAGCATATCTCAAGATCAAGGAGAACCTTAATTAATGATTCTCTCATCTCTTTGGATAAGATAATAGCATCATATATATTTAGCTTAGATGGAAACTATTTTAGATAAGAGAGGACATTGTAGTCCACCCTGGGCTGATCCTCCATAAGCATATCCAAAGGTGGAGCATCCTGTGGAGGGGCTTCTCGATCCTCTGAACCAATGACTTGTTTCCCTCTATCTTGAGGTGCTTCCCTAGGAGGTAGAACCTTACCACTACATAGGTTGACTTCGGTGATCTCTTATGGTAGGGTAATGGAAGATTTTATCTGCACATCAGGCTCACCTATAGCTTCTCCAATGGGACCCTCAAAATCAGATGATTTCAAGTCTATCTCAAGAGGTGAACCCGTAGTATTCAAAGTAAGAAAATCCAACTCTGAATCAAAAGAGGAAGATCAAAATTGTTATAGTTGTTATTTAGACTTGAAGAGTTATTAGGAATAGATTCAGACAACCTATCAGCAGTGACATAGATGTAATTCAAGCTAGCTTTATTCCTCAATTTCTTGGATTTGATAGGAGGTACAAAGTATAAATCAAGTAAAGTAAGGGGGCTAAGAGATTTGATGCCCTCATCTGCTGATACAAGATGTCTACTAGCAGAAGAAGAACTAGCGTAGTGGTAGGCGATGTGGTAAAAATGTGGATTGGAGGCTCGATCGATGGTTACTCTTGGCTATCTATCGCTGTACTTCTTTCTCTCCCCTTTCCTTGAGTTGGCTCTGGCAACTTGTAAACCTTCTTTGATGTTGGAGGTTATAGCTAACTCATGCACCTATAAGGAATGTTTTTTGATCTTCTGAATAATCTTTTTAGAGGTATTGGATTAGGAGATATCCTAACCTTCTTTGATTTTGGACGGAACACAAGCATCCCCAAGGACTATCCTTATGGAACTGGATGGTTGTTCCACAAGGTATTCCTTTGTGATAACTATAACACCAATCTTGAAGCTATGTTCAAGTCAGTCCTTAAAGGTGAAGCAATCCTCCAAAACCTGGCCTAGCATACGGTGGTAGGGGCAAAAGTTTGGATCATGGATTTTGCCCACTTCCTCCTGTCTCTTAGGTTTGGGTAGCTAAAAATCAGACTTCTTTAAGAGATTATTAAAGATGTTCCTGATTACCTCCCTCTTAAATGAATAAGGTTTATTGAGTTTATCCAAAAGAGTAGGTGGATGATAGCTACCTAGCTATCTTCTTGTTGAGGAGGAGGTGGGCCATGGAGGCTGGTGGTGGTGGGGTTTCCTGTGGTGGTAAGGAGGTGGAAGGCTACTAAGGCAGGTCTCTTTCTTCCACTTGCCCTTATATTCTCTCATATACATACGTGGTTTTGACTTTAGAATCGGAAGGTAGCTTGTTTGGCTTCTCCTTTCAATAGCCTTGTTGATTAATTTCTCAAAAGTTTTGATAGTGAAGCCCTTAAAAATGAAGGCGACTGGGCCATGGATATTCTTTAGAAGAATCTTAATGGCATGCTATTCAGACATCTGTGGTTCGCATCTCATACTCAGGTTACGCCATCTGAGAATGTAGTCAACAAGGGACTCACCTAGGTGTCGTTATGCTACAATGGATCGCCAACAGTAACCCTTTGTTGAGCTCTAGCAAACCTCTTGATAAAGAGTTACTCTAACTTAACAAAAGTTTTTACTAGAAGTTTAGCGACCAATTAAAGCTATCCTTGCTACCTTGATGAAGAGATGAAAAATTAAAGCATTATACCGCGTTGCAACTAGCTCATGCATGATGTTGCCTCGGTTTCCACTACCATCAAAACTTCTGAAGGAAGGTGGCACAAAACTCTTAAGATATTGGATTGCATCAAATTCTTTCGGGTAGGGTCTACCATTTAGAATTGATGATCCTCCCATGTTGAGCTTCCATCACCGCTCAACCATGGACTTGATGTCTTTCTCTTGTATGGAGATACTTTCCACTACCTTCCATACATGCTTTCTAATGGAGGTAAGGTCTTGGCTAGGTCCAAGACATGCTCCAACTCTGGTGACTAGCATGGTAGGATGAAGCTGGCATGGGACATGGTTCTACAATGCTAGGATAGCTGTTAACAGATCCTTGAGCCTCTTCTCCATTCTATCTATCTTTTCATCCTTATGTTTTATTTGTGTTAGGAGGTTTTGGACTGAGTGGGTTGTGTCTTCCTGCTTGTCCTCAACACCTCTCTAAGGAGGGATCCCTTGGTATTTATCATGCAAACCTCTACTGAGTCTCCTAACAAATCATCTTCATTGGGATCAAAGATGATCTTCTCCTCATCAGACCAATCACATATAGTATCTCCTTCTTTTCCATGAAATAGTGAGCTACTTTGTCATCTAAAGAACGATCTTTCAGGACTGGCACAAAGGCTTTCGGTTGATCGGTGGTGGGATCAACATCGTGTACTGCAAGGCACCGAACCTCCCCTGTTGTTGGAGAATCAACCCTCTAAGGGTTATACTCACTAGAAGATATACACTCCTGACTTTCATTGACTATGAATGGGATGACACTCCTATGTGGTTTTATGATCATAGGTGCAACTGGGTTGCCACCTTCTCCCTCTAAAACTACTATAGTCATCTTCAGATCCTACTGTGGTGGTGATGGTGAAGGGATGACCACTATGCTTGAGTGCGTCATTCCTTCACCTGGAGACGAGAAGGTCAAGTAGAAGAGCTCGGCCTCACGTAGGCGTAGGCGAGATGGGATCTCTTGACCATAGCCAGATCACCAACGGGGTCCTCTTCTCCTCTAATGTGGCCTTCATGGCCTTTGATGGAATTGAAGATGTTGAAACATGAACAGGTGACGGTGGATGGGGGGTAGAGCGGTGTGGTGGAGACACCACCGACTCTCTCAGAACAGGGGCTCTCCTCCTGTGGTGAGTAGTCCTTGTAAGCATATCTCATTGATCGGCGTGTGGTATCGATCGAGGAAAATTAAAGAGTGTAGAGGCCTGGCCGCCAAACCAAACCTCTCTTAGCTAGTGATATAAACTTTAGTATGGGCCTCCCTGGCCCTCTCCTGTCATAGATGCTTCCCCATGGTGCGGGAGATAATAGATCTCAAGTCAAATTGATCCCGGACTCAGAATATCAGAGGCTCACCCAACTACGCGAACTAAATGGAGGCGACATACCTCCTACTCTAGCGGCTGTGAAATCGAACTTCAGGTGGAGGTAAAATAGGGATCCTCCTAGCATGCTCTCTGTCAGACCCATAGAGAGGATGAAATGAGTTAGCTGTAACCAGAAATCAGAGTGGGAAACTCCTCAATAACTAACAGTGCAGCTACCTCCATCTCCCTGGCGATTCGTGTATGGTACCGCTTTATCATGCAATTTTTGTTCCTCCTCTGAGTCTTAGTAGGGCGGGCTAAGTAAGAGCTAGACCCGACCTCAAAAGCAAGGGAGACTATCCCCGGGATCAGGGGAGCCTTCCCCTTGGAATGTGATAATGAGTGGGTGCTAGCCCTCACTGGGGTAGCATGGGCAAGCAGCCGGCATAGCACTGTGGATCGGCACTATAACTACCCGCCTTCCTCTTGATAAGGGAATGTAGTCATATCAATCGATAACCACCAATCTTGCTCTAGCTGGTGAGGAGTGCCCTCACAAAATCCTCAAAATCTCATCCAAAATGAATGAGGTGGGCAGAATGGGAAAGGCGGCCTCATCCAGGCCCGTTCATCCATGAAAGGGTGAAAACATATTTTGCCATTTCTCCAACCAAAATTGAACTAGAACTAAAACTACCGAACGAATCGCAGGTAATGTTAAAATAAACTTGAATCAAATTTTGCGATTTTGTATTTTGAATTTAGAATTTGAACCCATACTCAATATTTTGAAAATGTTAAGTCAAGTTCAAATGATTTATAATAGATTTCAAGATTTAATTAGAAAGAGAATTGTTTGGATGTAGAATCCACTTTCAACAAATTTGGATATGTTGAAAATGGGTTCAAATATTTTTGTTTGAAGGGATGCTTCCATAGGTTCATATTTGAGTTTTAATTTTGATTTTGAGGGCCCTTTATTTAATAAATTTAGGTATGTTAAAGTAAAGGGTCAATTTGTCTTTATTTTGGATTTGAGATTTTTAGAATTTTCTCACTTAGCAAATTTAGGTATGCTGAGTGAGATGTTTGAAAATAATTTCTTCTTTTTGTTTCTCTGTATGCTTTCTTTTGTGAATCATTTTGTGATTTTGAATAGAAAATTGAAATTTCCCATTTAGAAAATTTGGGTATGCTAAATGAGGAAATCCAAGTGTATTTTGTTTTTGGAAATTTTTTAAAATAGGATTCTTAGCAAATTTAAGTATGCTAAGAAAATCCTAGTATGTTTCTTTTAATTTTAATTTGATTTTGAAAGTAGGATCCTTAACAATTTTAAGTATGCTAAGAGAATCCTAATGTATTTCTTTTGATTTTAATTTGATGTTGATAAGTATGATCCTTAGCAAATTTAGGTATGCTAAGGGAATCCTAATGTGTTTCTTTTGATTTTGATTTGATTTTCAAAAGTAGGATCCTTAGCAAATTTAAGTATGCTAAGGGAATCCTAATGTGTTTCTTTTGATTTTGATTTGAATTTTAGTTGAAAGTGGAGACTTCACTTTAGCAAATGGGGTATGCCAGAATGAAGTTCCAAATAATTTTTTTTTTTTTTTGTGAAATGGAAATTTTACTTAGCAAATTTGAGTATGCTAAATGAAATTCCAAGAATGTGTTTGAAATATTTTGTTTTGATTTTGTTTTGAAAAATGGAAACTTTACTTTAGCAAATATGATATGCTAAAGAATGAAGTTCCAAAAGTTTTTTTGAAAATTTTGTGAAATGGAAATTTCACTTAGCAAATTTGAGTATGCTAAATAAAAAAACAAAATTTTTGTTTTGATTTTGAAAGGGGAGACTTCACTTTAGCAAATTGAAGTTTCAAATATGTGAAAATTTTGTGGAATGAAGATTTCACTTAGCAAGTTTGAGTAAATGAAATTCAAAAATGTGATTTCATTTTTGAAGAGGGAGACTTCTAGCAAATGGGGTATGCTAAATTGAAGTTCCAAATATGTTTTGAAAAATTTTGTTTTTGTTGATTTTTTGAAAAGGGAGATTTCCATTTAACAAACTTGGGTATATAAGATGAAAATCAATTATATTTAATTTTCCAAAGATGTATATTTTGTGTGTGATTATTTCTTTTTGAAAGAGGAAATCCCAACCTAATCATATATGGAATATGTTAAGTGGCATTTCAAAATAATGTTACTTTATTTGAAAATGAAAATTCCATTCAATAAATTTGGGCATATTGAATGGAGATATTCATATGTGCTTTTTAAAAATTTATTTTTGATTTTGTTTAAAAATAAAACCTCTATTTAATAAATGTGGGTATATTGAATGGAGAGGTTCCATATGTGCTTTTTTTAAAATGTGAAAGTTCCAACCTAACACATGTGGAATGTGTTGAGTGAAATTTCAAAAAATTTTATTTTGCTTGAAGATGTAATATCCATCCAACACATTTGGATGTATTGAATGGAAAGATCCATCTTCAAATTTTATGCTTTGAAAATTTGATTGTTAAAATTTTATTTTTTTTGAAAATGAGGTCTTCACCAAAATGAATTGAGTAAAGGAACTCATTTCTTATATTCTCCTCTAAAATATCTTTAAAATGAGCCTAAGTTTGTTTTTTTTTTTTGGATTTTTCTTCAATTAGTTATGATTTTAGAAAGCTTGAGGATTAAAAACTAATTAATTATATAAAAAGCCTTAATCCCATGTTTATGTATGTGCATACTTTTTTTGATGCCATTCATCTCAATCAGAAGATGGATGGCTCATGATCTATTTTTATGAAAGATGATCTCATCCATCTTTTTGATCCAAGCTCAACTCGGATTGTCTCCAAATTCTTTCCACACCTTCAGAGAAGGGAGACACACGTATCCAATGATCAATTTTGCATGAAATAATTTTTTCACAGGACCAAACCACTTTTCCTATAGAGGAATTACCTAGCTAATGTCTAGTCACGCTTTTCTTCACCTAGGGTTGAGGAGTTTTGAGCTTGATTTGGTGTTTTATAAATCCACAAGAAGGCTTCAACAATCAACTCACACCTACTTGGTAGCTAATTAGTTTTTGATAATGGTGATGGTGTGGCTAAGAAGAATTGAAGTTTGATTTCAAAATGGGGAGTATTGCAATGAAAATGCTAAAAGGAGAGGGCTTAGGATACCAAACACTGAGGGCTTTGAAATTCACCTTGGAGGGCTCATATGCAAGTGTGTGCTAAATCATGTTAATTGTGTAAACTTTTATAATAAATTTCTAAAGAAAATGTATACTTCAATCTTCACTCTATGAAGAGTAAATGAAGATAGAAATATACTCTCTTTTGTATGAATTATTGGATACCACGTAGATTCACAGATGTTCTTATTGAGGATGATTGGGTACGACATTGAGGAGAGGTGTACTATCTCGAAAGATAGAATTCACCCCCCTACAATGGACCTAATCACCTCAACAAGGACTCCTAAGAATAATAGTTTTGCATATGTACGAAAGATTCTTCTCCTATTTTACATGGAAAATAAAGTAGGGTTTATTTTAAATCGTTAAGTTTCTCTGGGCAAGTCCTATAGTTAATTACATAAGAAAGGGGATTCCTTAGAATACAAGGGTAAATGATCATTGTCTCCAAAGATTTCAATAGGTAGGACTATCAATCGATTAGTTTATTTTTGAAGATCAAATGGGATTGATCAAAGAGAAAGAGTTAGAAGCCAAAGAAGATAAGTAGAGATGCTCACGATACTAGAAACCTAGCGAGCAACTCAAATTATTCTATGGTTGGGCTTTACATTTTTGAAATTGAATTATTTTATTTGAGTTAAATTTTTATTAGAATGTTAGGGCTTACAATTCTATGATACAAGATCATGAAAATGCCTAAGAGGTGAGGATTTATGCTTATAGCCCATAAAAAGGAGAAGCAACCTCAGAACCTAAATATAGGGAGCTTTGGCGAGGGCCAAAAGCATAACGTAAATCTAAGGTGAAAATGTGTATTTGGTTTGCCTCCATAAGAGAGGACAACCACCTAACTATTTGGACTTACAACCACTTGGGGGTGGATGTCAACTAACTCATCCTACGATTTTAAATTCATGTAGGCATATGTTTTATGCAAGATAGTTAGGTCATTATTTATTTTAGAGATACTAAGTCCTTAAACTCACTCTAAGAGACTAGATCATGTAAGGGCATGAAAAATGATCTAGATCTAATGCAAAACATATTATATTATTATTTATTTTTTTTTGGACAATCATTTGACTTAAAGCTTATAGGAGTTCATATGCCTAATGAGAAGTAAGATTATGACCAAAATCAATGGAAAGAGGTGTGTTTCCACAATGGCTCTCAAAGGTCAAACCAAGTTCTTTGGAAAAGGTGAAAGCCCTCCAATCAAGAATGTAACAATATGCCTTTATGCATTATGTTATAAAAGGAATACTCATCTAGCTAAGGGGTTGATAATTCTTTTATCTTGATTTTAACTTAGGCTTTAAATGAGATTATGAGTTATTTATATTTAATTTTTGAGTTGTTTAATTTAGTAGAAGATTTATTTTTTTTTCCTAAGAGCCTAATCGTCATCCAGGACATATATCAAAGCAAGGAAGAAACTAGGAAAATATTTCATCTTAATGCATAAGCTAAACAAAACATCAAACATTTTATAAAGCTAACGCAAAAGAATAAAAAGTCATTTGTGGTCGGCCACCACCGCACAAACCCAAAAATAAATTGGGTAGTTGAGCTCTACCCTTATACAACCTAGATCATAAATTAATTAATTTACAATCAAGTAAGGAAATTCATGTTATGGGGGGGTCTTCATTTTTTCTTTCTTCTTCTTCTTTCTTCCTTCTTTGGTTTCTTCTTTTGGTTCCGATGGTTGAAAGGTGGTTGCTCTAAAGGCTTCACATGGTACATAAGATGAGATCTTATGACCAATTTTCATCCTAATCCTTCATAACACTCATTCCAAAATCCTAATTGCAAAATTTCATGAAAAGGAAAAGTAAATATAACTAACACCTACAGAACAGAGATTAGCTAAATAAATCATACAAATACTAAGCATGAATATTGGACTTAGCACCTCACACAGGTAACTAAGTCCACATAGCCTATTGATTATGCTTAGGGGTATAAGCACCGCATAAAAGAATTTATATTTTTATTACAACCTTAAGCACAATCCCCTCAAAATGATTAGACTAAATCATCCTACCATTCATTCTACATATTCACCCTAACATACTAAAATATACATCATAAAAAAAGCAAACATCAAGCCATGCACCACCCTAACCTAAAGCTAGAAGTGGTGACTTAACCTAATGTGTGTGCTTTAAAAGGTTTGTGTGGTATGCTTAGCTATGACTTTAAGGTTTGATTTTTTAAGTGTGAAGATGTTCAACTTAGATGGGTGGTTTCATTTAAGTGTATAGTTGATTTAGTTAATTTTTATTTAGTGATTTATTTTGGTTCAAATGAATCCTACAATTAATTACTAAGTTATAAAGAGAGGGAAAAGAGAAGAGAACTTCTCTTTCCTTCCCTACCCTAAGTAATTTCTAAAGTGGATTCATATTTAATTTTGTTTAGTGAATATTTTATTATGTGTTTTGCTTAATCCTAAGTTTAGATCTTCCTTAAACAAAACTATTCAAAAAGAAATGTGTTTTAAGAATAAGTAAAGTAAACTAATATCACAAAACACACATCACTTCATTTCTTTCTCAACATGTATAACATGCATATGAATGAATCTTAAGCATATCTATACATACAAATGGAAATGTTTAGCACACTTTATGATGAATACTAAGAAATGTTACTTAAGAAAATTAAAATGCTTTATGATGCATGATTTTCATCCAAGTAGAAAATCAAGGGTTTCTTTTATCCATTATTCACATGCACATGTATAAAAGGCATAAGGCACACATAAAGACATTGGGGTGCAAGGTACAAGACATACTACTTACTTAAGCCTCGCAACCCGAGGTTGTCCAGACTAATATACCACTTTCCTTAAATACAAACACATGTATAAAAGAAATGAATGGAAAAGAAAGATGCAAAAGTTTGTTTGTTTGTTTTATTTATGCAATTTATGTACAAGTGTGGATTTCCTCTTAGGTAATAGCATAGAATGGATAGGAATGGGGGTGTTGTGTTCTTTTCAAGTGAACTATACACTTTTCCAAATCATATTCAAAACTATGCTAAAAGAAAAGAGAAGGGAAGCTACACTATGCACATCTTCATATTTATATCCACATGCAAGCTTATAAATAATTATAAGTAGCACACTTTCAATTTTAGATGTTTGATTTATAGATTTTGAAAATAGTTTTGAATTTAATAGTGATAATAGCTATTCATATTTTTACTTTAGCCAAAACATGTAATTTGACATAAAGAAAATATTTCACTTTCATTTTAATTTTTGAAAAGAATGAATGCATGAAATTCATTGGACATACACATTTAGCATGTTAGGAAAAAACTATGGTGATGAAAGCATGTAAACACATTCACCCTAGTTAATTCCTAAAAAAATCTTATGAAATAAGAAAGCTTAAAGCAAACCAAGTTGTTTTTAAAGAAGGTTTGACTTTGTTTTGAGTTTGATTTAATTTGAGAAATATGAGATGAGTTTACTGCTCATAACTCATTCCCACATATGTTTGTTGATTTAGTTTGTTCTTAGGATTATTAGATGATTTTTTATATGTTGTTTAGGTTAAGGTATGTATTGGGTGTATTAATTACCCCTTACCTACACCACCTTAGCATAGTTAATCAAATTATTATGAGCAAATGAGATGACATAAAATAGTACAAGGAATTTAAATCAGTAATGCACCTAAGAAAGAAAGGTACCTAATGCAATTGGCTCATGATTAATGATTAATTAAGCTAAGAGGTTTCTTAAGTAATCCCTCTCACACATGTGAGTTGAATTTTAATTTTTTAATTGTTAGGCTCTTGAACACCCAAGATAGATTAATTAAGTTCTAGAAAGTTTTAAAATTTTATGAAATTAATTAAGGTAATTAGTGAATTAACCAAATTAAGGTTGGATTAAGAAGAAAGGGGTTTAAGGAATATCTTAAGGAAAGTATCCCAAAATTCCCTAAACCTCATGTTCACTTAAGAAAAACTTAATTGACTCAATCAAAGGGTTAAACCACTAATTATATCCTTAATGAAACTTAATTACATTAAAGGAGTGATTAAGGAATGAACTAGCAATTCTCCTAATTAAGCCACCAATAAATCCCAAGAAACTTAGGGGAGGCAGGTCATCCCACCACCATAAGAAGTTTGGGATTAATCTGTGAAATAATTAGAGGGTAATTAGCAAAATAACATTCCCAATAAACTTATAATTTAGAGAAAAGCACTATACAAAATCCATTCAAATCTTTTTTAGAATATTCTATGTTCAATTATCTATCTAATGCAATTTATTTCATATTTCTGATTTTTCTAGGCCATGAATTTAGGATGCCATGAGTGATTGGCCAGCACGCACAAAGGTTTAATCCATGGCGTCATATCATTGACGCAACGCTTACTTTCCACCCATCTAAGGATCGATGGTTGAGGTTAAAAGAAAGGATTGTGGGATCTACGCCATGTCTACCGGCCCATCCAATGGAATACCCATGATCCTTCCCTATTTTTTTTGGAATGGACACCATCCATCTTCTGGGATGATCCGATTGAGCTTTGTAGATCCCAAAACTTACCCACACCATCTAAGCACAAAGGCAAACACATCTAACGGCTAGAATCTCATGGGGTGAAAATCCACTTCACAAAGCTCCAAATAATATTGAAAATGTGCTTAGTTTAATGACTAACCTCAGCATCAATGATCAAAGATTCCCTTGGAGAAGCTTAGTCCTAGTGGAGATGAAGCTTTGTTGAAGTTTGAGTTGAAATTGGGTATATCCTCCTTCTGAGCTCCACCTTGACTTGATCTTGATCAAGAGGACTCCTCCTTGCCTTAGGAACTTGAAAGCTTGGGTGAGATTGAGCAAGCTCAAATTGAATTAGTGAGTAAGTTAGATTTTCATGGAGCTCCCAAGCTATGAAAATCGAGAAAATGGGGAATTGCTTGAGAGAGAGCAGGAGGCTGGGAAATGACTCCCGCTTCCACTCAATGAAATGTGAAAAATGAATCAAAGGGGAGTCTTCACCCCTCTATATTTGATCCAATTCACTCATTAAATGGGTTGTTAGTAGTTAGGGTGTCCTTGCATTTGGTTTGGTCTAAGGAGTGGAGTAGTGGAGCTCCCATGTGCTCAAACAAGGTGGAGGAAGGATTCCATGTGGCCATTTTCAAAGGAGGTGGTCAGTTTTGGGTTTGACAACCAAACCCATTGGGTTTAGGTCCATTAGTGACCATTTGGTCCACTAAGAGGATACCAAGTGTTCATGAAAAGGAATTGACCAAATTCCAAGTGGTTTTTGCCAAAATTTTCCATATGGCCTAGGGGTAAAATGGTCATTTGGATTAGGTTTCAATTTGAATATGTTTGGTATGTTTGAAAAATAGGTTAGGCCAAGTTTCATTGATTTTGGAATTAGTTTGATGTGATTTGGCTCATGTTGACCTATTTAGGTCAAAATGGGTCAACTTAGGTCAAGTTGATCGATTGGTCAAATTGGGTCAAACCAAGGGTTGGGTCAAGTTCATATGACCATTTGAAATGTTTTGGTGGCTTTGGTTTGATTCAATTTAGTTTATATTTGGCTTTGGTTCAATTGAGTTCATTAAGGTCAAATGGGTCAAGTTGACCAAATTTATCCATTTGACCTATTTGGGTTAGTCATGTTGTTTTGGTCAATTATTATTGGCTTGAGCTTGAGATCGAGCTAAATATAAATTATTATTGGCTTGAGCTTAAACTTGAATTTAATTAGTTAATTGAGTTTTAGCTTGAGATCAATCTTAATTTTACGATGAGTTGTCTCACAAGCTAGTTTTTTTGTTATTAAAGGAATAAAATGATTTTAATTTAAGTATTTATTATAATGAAATGATTTAAAGATTAAAATTTTGGATGAGAAATCAAGAATCATATGATAAAAGATATGAGATAATTTTAAACTATTTTTAATAATTCTATACTTGAACTCTTAAAATTCCATTTTTTTTTTTCAAATATATTTTATATAAATATTTTTTTTTTAAATGAGAAGATGACTCATGAGCTAATGAGTTGAGTCAAAATTGTTTATACCAATTTATTGAATTAAAGTCTAAGCTAGTCACATGTTAGCTTTACTCAATCACTCGTGTATTTATAATCAAATAATTATGATAACTTTTAGTAATTTAATATAACAATTATATAATGAACTCACCACTTCTTGTAAAGTTTGTATTGAAATATAATATTAGTCAAAATCAATCAAGGTCATGATATATTTTATAATTGCATAAAAAGGTATTTTTTTGTAACTTATAATAATAACATTATTAAAAATAATTTAAGGGTTAGTTTGAGATAGTATTTTGGTTTCAGAAAGTAGTCAAAAAATAGCACAGTTGTGTTTAGCTATTAACTTTTTGGTTATTTTTTTGAAATTTTTGTGGTGAATAGCAGCTTTTGAGAACCAAAGCTGTTAAAATATGATGACTGTCAGAAAACTATTGTTTGAATTTTTCAAAAAGAAAAATATTTGTAACACCACATCAATTTTTCAAAAAGTTATTTTCTCCATAATAGTTTTACAACTAAGTTTTCAAAAAGTTAAATCTACCCCAAACAAATCTTAAGTCTCATGATTTTTCACTTTTTCTATTTTTAGATAAAAAAAATCTCATGCTTCATGTGTGCTGCCCGTAAGTTATCTATGTATGTGCATGATCATAGTGCAAAGCTAAGAAGATAAATTCTCTCTATTTAACATGCAACAATAATTAATAGACTTATGAATTTATTATTTTAAAAATAAAATCAATAATGAAATACTTTTTTTTTAATCTATTCTTATAATTATTTGTTCGAATTGTAAACATATTTTTAAATTCTAATAATACAAAAAATATTGTAAACGCATGAAATATATATATATATATATATATATATATATATATATATATAATGACATAAAATAATCATATGCAACTATGTTGTAGTTAAACAAATATTCTATTTTGCTCTTAATAAACATTTCATTAAACAACAGATGATTATGTCAATATGTACAAATTAATATATAGTTAATAATCAAATTTATTAATTCATAGTTAAGTGTTAAAAATTTTAGTTAATTTTTTTCATTAACCAACATAAACAAATTTTATATAATATAGTGCCTCAATATCATGTACTCATAGACTTCCCATTACAACTTATTAGTTCCAAAACAATCTAGGGGCCGATTGGGATCATTTTTATTTTTTATTTTTTTGTTTTCTCTTTATATTTTTATTTTATTTTATTTATATTTTGATTCAAAAAAATATTTTTATGGTGATAATTATTTTTAAAAAATATTCAAAATATTTAAAACTTATTTTGAGCATTTTTAAAAATAATATTATTTATTTTAAACAAAAAATAAATAAAATACTTAAAAATACACTAAATAAATATGTTTTTAAAAATAAAAAATATATAAAACAAAATTGATCCCAAATAAGCCCTTAAATTTTTCTATAATAAAACGGCAAAACCTCTCCGAAATATATATATATAAGAAATCCTGAGTAAAATTTGATGAAAATAAACTTTACAATCATCACATTTATTTTAATAAAATATAATATATGACAAATTAATAAAAAATTATATTGCTTTCACCTCTAAAATAAATTTGATGGCTGCAAAATCTCTTTTAAATGAAATTTGAATCAACATATCCTCACCCTTTATTTTTTGTTTTTTATTTTTTCTCTAAATAATATTTACAGACATAACACATAATTCTTATATATTTGCACATATAAGAGCTAAACTTTCATATTTACTTAGATAGCACTCAAATCTTTATTATTACATCCAAAAGAGCACCAACATTATTTTTTTAAAAATAAAATGCGCCTTTTAAGATATAGAAAAGTATTTTTTTTAGAAATATCAAACTTTAGATGATATATATATAAATGCATAAGAATTATGTGCTTTGTATGTAAATTTTTCATTGATTTATTTTAACAAAACAAGAAATACAAGTTATTTATTTATTATTGGAATGCAAGAAATTTTTTTTTTCACATTATTGCCTTCTTTCATAAATTTTTTATGTCAAAATATTAATATTTGAATGGGGAGGCTCTTCCCAAATAAAAAATTTGGTAAAATGTCTTTTTCATGATTTCTAAATTTGACTTTATCTCACATAAAAAAAAATGATGCTTCTCTATATATGTTGTAGATATCCCAACAAAATTTTCATATATATATATATATATATATATATATATATATATATATATATATATATATATATATATATATATATATATATATATATAATAAAAATGTATTTAAAATTAACATAAACTAGAACTAGTTATAATCAAATAAAGTTATATTTATATTACCTTATAAATGATCTAAAACTAAAAACAATACACAATTTATTGAATATGAACCAAATATATTATATATTTGAAGGATAACAAATTAGGAGCCATTTGGGCGGTGTGGATGTCCCATCGCACTCAGGTCTTTCGCATCGTGATTTGAGGTTGTATTTTAGCAAATTTTGAGGAATATATAGTGAAAATGTTGTGTTTTACAATTTGACTTGACTATCTACGATTACGATCAGAAAGCTACGGATTGACTTTTGTAAAATAAAATAAAGTTTGAGGCAAATGAAATAAAAAAATGTATTTAAAATTAACATAAACTAGAACTAGTTATAATCAAATAAAGTTATATTTATATTACCTTATAAATGATCTAAAACTAAAAACAATACACAATTTATTGTCACAAATATGAACCAAATATATTATATATTTGAAGGATAACAAATTAGGAGCCATTTGTGGCGGCAGTGTGCGGTGTGGCGTCCCATCGCACCACAGTGTCTTTTGGGTACTACATTTGAGTTGTATTTTAGCAAATTTTGAGGAATATATAGTGAAAATATTGTGTTTTACAATCTGATTTGACTATCTAATGACACGATTACTACATCAATTGACTTTTGTAAAATAAAATAAAGTTTGAGGTAAAATGAAATAAAAATGTATTTAAAATTAACATAAACTAGAACTAGTTATAATCAAATAAAGTTATATTTATATTACCTTATAAATGATCTAAAACTAAAACAATACACAATTTATTGTCACAAATATGAACCAAATATATTATATATTTGAAGGATAACAAATTAGAGCCATTTGTGGCGGCAAGGTGTCGGTGCGATCCCATCGCCACTATGTCTTTTGATCGTGATTTTAGCAAAGCAAATTTGAGGAATATATAGTGAAAATATTGTGTTTACAACTGACTTGACTATCTACGATTACGATAAAGCTACTGGATTGACTTTTGTAAAATAAAATAAAGTTTGAGGCAAATGAAATAAAAAATGTATTTAAAATTAACATAAACTAGTTATAATCAAATTAAGTTCTATTTATATTGCCTCAATATAAATGATCTAAAAGTAAAAAAAATTCACAATTTATTGTCACAAATATGAACCAAATACATTATATATTTGAAGGATAATATAATAATATGCATCATTCATTTGCATTTGAGTTGAGTTTTAGTAAATTTTGAAGAATAAAAAAGTTGTTTTACAATCTAACTGATCTCTACGATGATAATCAAAAGCTTTATTTGACTTTGTAAAAAAGAAAAATTATACCAACCATACTTTCTTCAAACATCGCTTTTACGCTCTATCATTATTTTTTAGACAACTGCAATTATCCAAACAGATCCCAAATTTATTATACAAACTAGATTTCAAAATTATGTCAAACACAATTAAACCAGATGATCAATACATCAATCATCTCACAACTTTATTTATTATAATCTCCACATGACCACATATATAAATCACATATCATAACCTAAAATTGTCCAATGCGGAATTACCATCAAGTCCTTTGAAAGTGTAAATAATTACATATTCCCTTACAGTAATATCTTTGTATTTAGGAAGGTCTTTCTCTGATAATATCTCCTTTACCGGACCATAGCGCCTCTCAAATGGATAATAGTGTGTGGAGAAGAAACAAGCGACAGAAACTCTTGACCCAATCTTGCTCGTCTGTACTCTATGCTCAGTGCTTTTAAACTTATCATTAGTGATCAGTTGCATCATCATAAATGAATTTAATCATAGAGTAAAAAATAAATAAATAATTACGTAATAATAATTTTATTACATCAAGCTTACTTTAGTCCAAATAATAAAAAAAAAAGTAAATAAATGAAAATCGTGGGCTTGCTTAGGACTGCTTCATGATTTTAATTTTCAAAGATTTATTAAGTTTCAATTGCAGAAATTTGTAATAAGAATCAATTTATGGAAGATTTACCTAGCGCATAATTTTTATATGTTTACATATCTAATACTTAAAATTAGATATTTACTTATCAAATACTTTCATAAGCTTAAAATGGTATATTTCACTTTTAAAAAGTCAGATCATATTTTTGTATGAGATTGGTGATTGGAGTGTTAAATATGTAAAAACTAAAATTTAGGTGTCAAATATATAAATATATAAGAATTATGTAATATGTATGTAGATCACTCAATTTTTTATAATTAAATTTATAGTGTAATAATTCTAAGATAACTTTTGTTGGACTTTTAAAAATAAATAAAAAAATCATAATAGCATACCAAATTTAAAAAAAAAAATCTCCTTAGTAGTTACACATCTACTTTTATAAAAAAAAATAAGCCAACTAAATTGGAGAAATTATTAAGGGTGGAGTCTGGAAGTAACTTTATGCCTGGACTTCAATGGCATTGCGTCACTTAACATGAACACAATATGTGTACACAATCTGAATTGTGTACACATGCTATGTACTATGTACATATGTTGTATACACGATCAAGTGATGCAACGCTATTCGAGTCCAGATGAAAAATCTCACCCAGACTCCATATGTAATAATTTCTCTCTAAAATGATCCTTAAAGTGTTAACAAAATAACAAAATAAAGTGTATGTTTAGCATGGCTATAGATACATGTCAAAGTAGTTGTAGAATTATTATCAAAAAGTAAAATTTTAATCAACACTTTTATCGTCTGAATCATCTCGAAGTATATGCATGAAAAAAATGTTTTATTTTAAATAAGTTAATATTAATAATATTTTTTAATGATTTAGAGATTTGAATGTCATACAAGCAACTATAAATATATAAAAAATTATAATTGTATCTAAATCTCTCTGAAATAAAATGATTACCTGTAAGAGATCACCAATGTTAATCACAAGAGCTCCAGGAATTGAGGGGACATCCATCCACTGATTTTCATGAAGAACTTGCAAGCCGCCAATATTATCTTGAAGAAGAACAGTTAGGAAGTCTGGATCTGCATGTTTGCTTGTGCCGAGAGCGAGTTCTGGCTGAGGACATGGGGAATAATAATGGCTCAAATGAGATAAGCCTTTGGCTCATTCTAAGTCATTTAAATATTGAGCATCTAGACCAAGTCCTTCTGATAGCAGTTCGAATAGAAGATGTCCTAATCTTTTGATGTGGCTTGTGTATTTCACAATTATATCTCTACATGTGCAAATATTTTTTGTCAAAGATTAATCATTTTAGCACCAGTGCATAGATATGATTCTATAGTTTAAGAATTATTAGAACATAATAGGCTTAAGTTAAGCTAAGTGATAATAGTCTTAAGCTTTTACTATGGTTAAGTCATTTAGTTATATATATGTATAAACTACTACAAGCTAAGAAAAGCTTATAAAATTATGTGGCTGCTTTTTTTTCTTATGATGTGTTTAAGATATATGTTTATAATATAAGTCATCTTAACCTAGTGATTAAGAGTTCAAGCTTTCAACTAATAGGTCATGAATTTTTAAGGCTTTACATATGCAAATTGTGCATGAATTTTAAATTAAAATTCATTCAAATCTCTCTCTCTCTCTCTCTCTCTCTTTATATATATATATATATATATATATATATATATATATATATATATATATATATATATATATATATATATATATATATATATATATATATATATGGTTATGGTGTGTATTGATTTCTAGAAATTTTTATGATGAAGAGAATTATTTTCATATTCAAATCTCTTATTGTGATAATTATAAACAAAGTTATTGACTTTTTTGAACGTACAATATTGATAATAATTTTTCAAAGCTCTATTTTTTAATATATATTTCACAACTAACTCTAGGCTCATATGATCATCTCAAACAAATTCTTAAGCTCATTTTCTTAATTCATTATGGTGTTTTAATATTATAGATATATGAGTTGATTTATAACTAGAATAAAAGAAAAGAACTACCTGCAAGCTTCCGGCAGCTCCTCCGCCTTGGCGGCCGGCTCCGGCGCCATAATGCAGAAAAGGGTGTCCCTCCAATTCGCCACCGGTGATCACTACAGATCAAAATTGCAATTAAAGATCACGGTCCTCCGATCGCGCGTGTAATATCGCATCTTCACCTCCAAATCCTACTCGTGAAACCTCCTCACGCCTTCCAGCATCTCGTCGAGCACAGCCTGAGGAATCCCATGATTCAACGCCTGGAAGAACCCGAACGTCTCCGACGCCCATCTCACTTCCACCACCACGCTCTCCCGCCCCGTCGTGTCTCCGTTGATTCTTCCGAGGTCGATGACCGGAATCTCGGTTGCTGAAGTTGGCTCGGTCCGTCGAGGTTCCGGTGGTGGAAGAACCGAGGGATCTCGTAACGCCGACGCCCACAAAGCCTTTGACCCCTGCTTTGGTTTAGGAAGGCCTTTATCTCGCCGAGATACGTCCAAGTCTGAGTAGCTTTTAATGCGATTCTAAGACCACGCTGTCCAAGTTTTTTTTTTTCGCTTAACGGCCAGACCGATCTGACCACCACTGCTTATCTCGGCCCGACCCGCCTCGTTCAAACAATGGGAGAAGAAGTCTCATTAGAATGCGCGGGAGGAATTTAAAAATATATATATATATATATAGATTTAGGGTTTAGGGGTGTATTTTTTTACAAACCGAGCTCGAGAAAAAAGATTTTCTCATTTCTTTACGAAAGAACCATGAAGATGGAGATGGAACCTTGAGGAAATAGAGGATGTATTAAATAAAAATTCATCGGTAATTTTTCAACCACAATGATAATTTTTTTATTTGTTAGTGTTATTTCTTGAAATTCTTTTATTTAGTGTATATTTCCTATACTATTTTGGAGTTCTTTGCAAGATGACTTTGCTTATTTTGGGGGATTTTAGATCTCTCAGACTCTCATGAGAGTAATGTGATGATTTTGAATATTTTCGCTTTATTTTGCCTGGATGGAGAGAATATGGTCATTATATTCCATTAAAGTAATTTTGTGATTATTTGGTTAATCTTTATGGAGATTTTCATCATACTCTATACTCTACTCCCGAGAGTATAGCATATTTTGGGCAATTTTTTTCACTTTGTGTGGCATGTTTGAAGGAAATATGTTTATTATAATCCATCACGAATAATTTGGAGGCTATTTGGTAATTTTTTTTAGTATTTTCAGATCTGTATTCTCTGACTCTCTTGAGAGTACATATGATTTTGTCATTTTTTATTTATCTGGTTGTTCGATTATGTTTATTACATACCAAGTGGAAGCAATTTTGGGGATGTTTGAATGATTTCGAGGATTTCTAAGATCCTCAGATTTCTATTCTCTGTACTCCGAGAGTACGAGTATTTTGGGTTTTTTTCACTTTCACATGTTTGGAGGAAATATGTTCATTACAATCTATGAGGAAAATTTGGGTTTTATTTTTTTTTAGTGTTATTTTGCATCAGAGTATATGATTTTGGTCATTTTCTCCGTGACTGGTTGTTGAGATTATTTTCATTACATCTATACTCTCTATACTGACTCACTCAGTACTCTATACATTTCAGACTCAGACTCTCTGAGTACGAGCATTTTCATTTTGTCATTTTATTGGCGCTTTGGAGGAAATATGTTCATTAGGCACAATTTGAGGTTTGGTTGATTTGTGTTTTCAGATCAGACTGTACTCTCATGAGAGTACATAATTTTGGTCATGTTGTCCAGCTTTGGCTGAGAGTACATTCCGCTGGAAGCAATTTGGCATTGCTTGGATGGTTTCTAGGGATTTTGCATCTGCATTCTCTTACCAAAGACTCTTTAGTAATGAAGTCATTGACATTTTACGAGGTTTCATCCAGATCAATTCATTAGACTCATGAAATTCAAGAAGACTCATGACCTCAATCCTTGTTGGGACATGAGAAGCAAACTTTTCTTTCTGGGGTGCATTCCTTTCACCCCATGAAGTTGCGAATAGGGATGCCAAACGAGGGAGAAGAAGGTCTTATGGAATAGAGGTAATGTGCTATGAGGTCAAGACTTCTAGTGAGGAAGCCCTTAAAGAGCATCTTGAAGGTAAAAACATAAAGCAAAAGAAACCCTACTAAAAGCAAAAGAATCCTTAAAGAGCATCACCCCATGAAGTTGTGATAATAGGGATGCCAAATGAGGAGGTCTTATGGCATAGGAAATTATCTATGGTTAGGTTAGCACTTCCAATGAGGAAGCTCTTAAAGAGCATTGAAGGTAAAAAAAAAAAAGAAGCCTTACCGAAAGCAAGAAGGCGCCCCTCCACTCTCAGACTCAGACTCTTTTGTACTTTGTACTATGTACTCTTTGTACTCAGACTCAGACTCTCTCCTCAACTCATGGGTAACTTGATATAATATTGTTTATGTTTCTATGATGATTTCTTTACTTGTTTGGAGGCTATTTGGTTAGTTTTTTAGTGTTATTTTGCATCTGTACTCTCTGTACTCTCTTGAGAGTACAAATGACTTTGGCCATTTTTTTCTAGTTTCTTTAGCCTGTTTAGAGAAAATTTATTCATTACATTATATTGGAAGCAATTTGGAGGGATGTTTGGATGATTTTTGCATCTGTACTCTCTATATTTAGCTCATTTTTTCCCCTTTCTTTGGCCTGTTTGGAGGGAATATATTTATTTGTGGAGCTATTTTACATGTCACATTTATGTGGAGTCGTCTGGGTGAATGTCAATGAGCGATGATAAAGTCATGATGTCTAATGAACCAAATTTGGGAAAACTCTTGCACCGCTAGAATGAAACGAGGTATGTAATCGTGACTAAACATCAAACCGCTTCATTGTTTGGAAGGACCATACTAGTTATTGGCCAAACTCCAAGAAATTGAAATCAAAAGATTTTTCATGTGCAAAAGCATGTCGGAAGAAATCTACCAGTCTAAATGACTTAGTAAAATTCCAGAATACTAATACAAGGACTACTTGTCCGGCCATGATTAGATTCTCTATTAACTTGGATGGGAACTGGGTGGTTAAAAAATATATAGAAAATCATAATCATTCAGCAAAGCCCACGACCTACATCTTCGATCACATGCATTAGCGATGAAAAGGCTTCCATGTCAAGAACAATGAGGCCTAATTAGAGAACCCATGCATCACCATCTAAGTGAGGAGGTTGGCAAGAGAATATTGGATTCACAAAAGAGATGCTTTCAATTTTATTCGTAAAGAAAAGATCGAGGATTGTGAATGGTGCATTAATTAATATTGTTCAAGAAAGGCAAGGGACGGGATGTTTGCATGGGATGTACAAGTTGATGAGTCGATTGCTTAGTTTTTTTTGGAGCAATGGCATGTCTAGATATATGACTTTTGGTGATGTGATAATTTTTGATACAAGTTATTGACTTAATAAATATAATCTTGTTTGTGCCCTCTTGTTGGAGTGAATCATCACCCACAAAATGTGTTATTTGAGTAGCCTTTTTTATCGTAAGAGATGAGAGTCATTCTCATGGCTATTCCATATTTCTGATGAGTGATAGACATCCTAATAATATATTCAATCGATCAAGATCGCTGGCACGAAAAATTGTATTCGATACTCATCATAGTTTAATGAATATTTCAAGAAAGCTCCTTCCAAGGTTCACTACTTTAATAGTAATAAGAGGGTACAAGGGATATTTTATGCATGCATGAGAAAATGTGACTCAGAGGAAGAGTTTGAAGAAGCTTGGTCTGTCATGCTAGAAGAAGGCAATTTGCATGATCATCCTTGGCTGTCTGAGCTTTATAAAATTAGATCCAAGTGGTCCATAGCATTCAGCAAAGACTCATTCTGCATGGGCATCTTGTCAACGCAACATAGTGAGTCAATGAACAACGTATGTCACAAAATCTCTAAACCAATAAGTTCGCCATGTGATTATTTCTCGAGAAGGTTATGGAGACATGGCACCTGAATGAACATGATGAAGACTTCAAGTGTAAATACATCGATTGTTTAGTTAAGACCACCAATTCTAAAACAAGCTCTATATTTTATACAAAAAGTTGTATACTATATTGAGGAAGAATTTTTGCATGGAGTTGGAGGCCTATCAAGAATCGTGTCGATGACGCATGGAGTATTTGGTGAGAAACTTAGAGAATAAAAAATCATCCAAAATATGGAGTCCATTTCGATGGGACTACCCTAGATGTAACTTGTACTTGTAAGAAATTTGAAATGATGGGATTACTTTGTGCCATTGTATGAGTTCTTAGTGGAAGATGTAGTACACATTCCGATAAGTATCCTCATGCTGGTCTACCGTGAGCAAAGAGGATATTTACATCGATAAAATTAGAGAGATGTGGAAGTACGATGGAAATGCTATCGCATTATTTTCCGAACCATTAGAATGATATGCATATCAAATAAGTGTTAGGGCACAGGGTAATAATAGAGTCGAGGACTATATGCTTCAATCCTTAAAATTATAAATGATGTCGACTCTATAATAAGTGAATTCTCTTCCACCGATAAGCTAAGAAGAAGAAGTCACGCAGACAAGGAAAAGACATCTTGAAGGATCCGCTTAAGCAACGCCAAAGGGTGTTTCCAATGAAAGGCTTAAGAGATATCGGAGAGATCCAAGAAAGCCAAGAGTAATTTTCTATTTGCCTCGAATTTGTATTTAAAATATTGCTAATCTTCAAACCATCATATTTTTTGTTACAAAACCAAAGTTCAAACCGATAGTCACAGAACGTTTTGTCACTCCTTGCAACACCTTTCTCTATGTTTTTCGTGAGAGTACGCAATAATAGCACACATCGATGCTTAAAATTATTAACTTATACGATACCTCGTGAATTCAACTCGAGCTCAACAATCACGACAAGGGTACACTAAGTTGATGATGGATATTATTACAGAAAATATTTCAATGCATGATATCATTTAGTTATGTGTTCTCGATTATGCAATCATTTCAAAGCTTTAGAGTCTCCAAGATGACTTTTTTTTACTTAACAGTAACACCAGCCTCTATGGGATTAGGAAGACGCCTCGAGTTGGCATTAGGATGACCTTCTCATGCTCCTATTATGCAATCATTTCTTTGTCGATGACTTTCTTCTTTGACTTTATTCAAACTATTATTATAAAAATGCCCAGAAAGCTCTGTACTCATAGGAGAGTGAGAGTACAGAGAGTATAGATGATACATAACTTTGTAATCCTTAGACTGTGGCAACTAAATCTCTCATATTTTACCAAATTGCAGTATTTGATTGATGAGTCTACCTTGCTTACGAGAATGAGCTAATTTTCATTGCAAGCATTATATAGTTTGATATATGTACTCTATAAAGTACTCTACATTTTATGAAAAAGAAAAAAAAATCTATGATGATGATTATATTAGTACTAACGATATTAGTTTAATAATTATTTATAAATTTATCAATGATATTAATTTAATTCAGATGATACTTTCAGTTATTACATTATTTGAAAAAATTCATCATCTTAAAATATATAATTTGCTCCACACTGCCTTCAAAATTTATATTTGTGAATAAGACGTTGGTAAGTCGCATCATCGATAGTATATTTGTCTATTTTATACACATGTTTCAGTAGAAAGTAGGTTTTAAGAAGCATAATTTCGACTGGTAGAAAGTAATCATACCCACTTGTATTACGTTCACATGCTAAGTAGTTCATATTGCTTCTCCGCATACTTTCGATTGAGGTATTCTAATGTATAACATAAATTTTAGATAATGTAAATTTTAGCTTCACCTTTTCAGTTGATTTGAATTTAAAATATAATATAAATTCAGAGAGTACAGTGAGTACAGAGAGTACAGAGAGTACAGAGTATAGAGAGTACAGAGTATAGAGAGTACAGAGAGTACAGAGAGTACAAAAAGTACAAAGAGTACAGAGAGTACAGAGAGTAAGTATAGAGAGTATACACATGCAAAACTGCTCAAAAAACTCATAAAAAGGCAACCCAAGAGCATCCAACTTGCTTTAAGATTATAGTGAACAATTCCTCTTCATCCTGCAAAGCAAAAGTGGAAATGAGAAAAAATAAGCAAATAATCTATGCTATAAGGAGAATACAAAGAGTTAAGCTACATAACACCTCAAATATTCTTATAGACCTTCAAACTCCACCGAATAGAGTATAGAGTACAAGAAGTAGAGGGTAGAAAGTACAGAGAGTCCAAATAGAGAGTACAGAGTATAGAACATACATAAGATAACAGAGAGTACAGACAAAACACATCTCAAGAAAGCACAACTAAAACAGATTGTAGATGCTCTCTAATTATAATTTATCCAAAATTACCAAGAAAATTGAAGAAAAATAGAAAATACTGTACTCAAGAGAGTAATAATGCACCACGATGAAACACATCCCAAGAAGCATTCCAAAGATCAACCAAATTGCTGTAGGTGTTCTCTGCTAATAATAAAAGATGCAAATCAACCATGAAAAATAACTAATCAGCCTCCAAATTATTCCCAATTGATTTGTAATGAACATAATCCTCCAACCTGACCAAAGAAATTGGAAAAAAAATCTCCACAAAATCGTATGTACTCTCAAGAGAGTACAAAGAATATAGATGCAAAATAACACTAAAAAACTAACCAAACAGCCTTCAATTACAGGTTGTATACTTGGTGCATTAATGACTAACTCACATACTTCATCATCATTTAATGAAGTAGCAATGAAACCAAAGATCAATAGAAATCTACATATGAGATTAATTAAAACGTCGAATCAACTTTCAATGACCTCATGATTCGATTCTCAGATGCTTGTAAAATCACCGCCGTGAAACTTGAGACGATTTTTTCCACCAGGTACATGGGAAGAAATTGTCATTAACGAAGTTACCGTAATATAATACTAAACAAATGTTCAACTCATATTTGAATCTAAAATATATATTGGAGACAGGAATGTTGAATAACACACCTATTTAAATCAATCATATTTATAAGAACTGTATGGATCGCACTGGGACTCAATTTCTGTTAAAGTAAAGACAACTAAAATGAATACCACCTAGAATTTCAAACCCTAAATCTTATTTTTCATTTTTGACACCTAATCAATTTATTCATAATATAAAACACATTCCTAAATATACATATCTAACAACACATTCATAAATCCTAAAATATAATTACACTCCAACAAAGTTACTTACTACCAATAAATAATTATAATAACTAATGTAACTACTAATTCTCCTAATCATCCATCAGCACAAAACAACACACGATATCTAAACATACAATCATATTCAATATTTAAAACACAAAAATAATTACTTAAAATACACATAAAACACATATAAATACACATAAAATATTACTTCGCAAAATTATCAGATGTACATTTCTCCTAAAATACCAAATCCAACAATACATCCCTAAAACTAAAACTTACATTTCTTTGCAAAATTTACATTTCCCCTAAATTATCGATGTACATTTCAAAATCTAAAACGTGTTCCTCATTTTTTTTTGCAAAATTTATAATTTTCTAAAATATCATCAATACAAATGCCTAAACCTAAAACTAGCTAATCACATGATAAACTAAGTAATCAAATGTTAGAACACATAAAATCAACATTATTACATTGCCTAAAATCAACATCACATAAAATCAACATAAAATCAAACTTAAATAAAAGGAGTTCCAAAAAATGCCTAAAAAATTCTTTCAAAAAAATTTAAATCCACAAACTTTACCTAAATCATAACACTAGCTAATCACATAATACACTAAGTAATAATATGATAAAATACAAAAAATCAATATTAGATTAGCATATTTTTCACTTAAAAAAAAAAAGAGATCCAAAAAATACCTCAAAACATCCTGGAATGGAAAATGGTTCGCCTGAGAGGGCGGGCTTTGGCCACAATTTTAAGGCAAGGCGGGCTCAAGGAAGGGCTTCATGGAGAAAAGAGATGGGCTCTGTCCGATCTTAGTTCATTTTTAAAAAAGTTTTGCCTATTTAACGCGCACTGTGCCTAATTTTAAATTTTTTTTTAATGCTTATTTTGTTAATTATAATTTAAAGTCTACTTAGTTTAAAAATTTAGCCAAACAAAAATTATTTGTCTGACAAATTTCGTGGAGCTGACCTCACAGCGTGGTCTTGAGCCAATGGCTCGTTGACCAAGGGCAAGATTGGTAATGACAATTTCATATTAAAATTTGTTAGTTATATATATATATATGAATATATGTATATACGATCAATATAATTCATGCAATTTAGGGAAAGAATAAATCATATAATTATACAAATATAAGGATCATTAGAAAACATATATCACCAACTCTAAATGCACTCAATTTACTCATAAAATAAAGATTCAAATATTTTGAGATAATTAAAAATAAATAATAATTAAAAAACATGATAAAAACTGATACTAGATTTATTCTCAATGTAAGCATATTATATCGATCTCCATATATTATGTACTAGATTTATGACATATTATACTCTGATAAATGATTAGATCTCCTAAATTTTAAATTAGTCTCAAGTATTTGTTTGATTAAATGACAATAAAAATGAGTTAATATTGCTTGACAATCAAAGATGTGAGGGTACATATGCAAATGATAAGACTCGAACTTGGATTATAGTGGAGGGAGAAAAACTCTCGATCAATTGCTCTGCGCTTCGATGCATCTTTCATAGAATTAGAATGGTTCTCTAAAATAAACAATTTGAAATGAAAGTAATAAAAATAAGTGCAAATTGCAATTAATAATTAAATGATGCCTCTCATACTCTCTCTCTCTCTCTCTCTCCCCCTCCATGTGTGAATTTTATTTTTAAATTGTCTTCTCTTATGGTCAAAAAAGTGATAAAAAAATTTTTGTTTCAATCATCAAGGAGATTACAGTAATAAAAAATAGCACTTTGTGAAAGTATATACCTAGAGCAATATAATGAGTACATGAAAAAAATCATAAAATAAAGTTATTATAAGAAGACGCTAACTTCATATGAGAAAAAATAGCTTAGAATATTAGAAAAAGTGTTGAATTTGCTTTGAGAAGAATGAAAAAAAAGAGAGAAGAAAGATAAATAAGAGTTATCAATTAATAGAAATTTAAAAATTTCTATTCCCTTTTAATTTCACAAGGGATACATTTCCATATCGCTATAAAATTGGCACAATTTATAAGGTTCATAAAATAACCACATAACCATCATCAATAAAATTTAAAACAAATAAAAATTTGTCTTCTTCCTCCCTACTTCTTATCTCTATTCTCTTCCTTGAATCTTCTCTTCTAAAAAAAATTTCCTCTTTAAAGCTCTCTTCATTGAGAAATTATTAGAGAGTCAATATAGTCAACATCTAGACTCCAATAAGATTACATCATCTAGTCATATACACAAAAAATATATATAATACACATCAAGTATACACAATCCAAATAATAGACAACACAGAATTTGATAGAGATTTATTTGAGTCAATGTAACTCTACATCCACTGCATGTAATAATTTCTCATCTCCATCAGCCCTTTACCTCGGACAAAATAACTCAACCAAATTAAGCCAGGTAGAAGCATGCCAACCAAAGCATATTTACATAAAATTAAGATTAAGATAAACTAAACATAATCAAATTAAGTTCTATTACATTGCCTGAATAAAAATAGCCTAAAACTACAAAAAAAAAAAAAAAAAACACACACACACACACACAATCTATTAATCAATACAAAAATGCATTTCTTATAAGTAACATTGAAGCAAATGCTTTACATATTTGAATGATAACAAATAAAATTGTTATATAAACCATATCACATACATTAATCATCTCATAACTTTATTTATTATAGTTTCCACATAACAAAACATATAAATCACATATCGATCATAACTTGAAATTATCAAGAGCAGACTTACCATCAAGACCTTTTGAACTGAAAACAATATGATATTCCCTTACTGTAATGTCTTTGTACTTAGGAAGATCTTTCTCTGATAATAGCTTCTTTATCGGACCATAGCGCCTCTCAAATGGATAGAAGTGCGTGGAGAAGAAGCACGCAACAGAGACTCTTGGGCCAATCTTGCTCGTTCGTACTCTATGCTCAACGCTCTTAAATTTATCATTAGTGATCAGCTACAGCATCAGAAATGAATTTAATCATTGAGTAAACAAAATATGTTTTCTTATAGCTATAGCATTCTAGTAGATTTTAATTAAAACATTAAGGGCCTGTTTGAGATCAATTTTATTTTATATTTTATATTTTTTAAAGTTATTTTTAAAAAAAATATTTATTTAGCATATTTTTAAATGTATTTTCTATTTTTTATTTAGAAAACAAATCATAATGTTTTTCAAAATATTCAAAATAAAATTTAAACATTATGAGTAATTTTAAAAAAACAGTTATCACTATCAAATATATTTTATTTCAAAATCAAATAAAAAAATAAAAAATAACAATGATATAAACAACCCCTAAATAACAAAGATGCTACAATCAAACATAGTTAAATCAACTTTCTTGAAAAAAAAAAATTGTAAAAGAAAAAACCTATCCAAAACTTATTCAAAGTCCAACTAACATAAGTAAAATGCTTACTTGTAAGAGATCACCAATATTAATCACAAGAGCTCCAGGAATCGAGGGGACATCAATCCACTGATTTTTATGAAGAACTTGCAAGCCGCCAATATTATCTTGAAGAAGAACAGTTAGAAAGTCTGGATCTGCATGTTTGCTTGTGCCGAGAGCGAGTTCTGGCTGAGGGCATGGGGGATAATAGTGGCTTAAATGAGATAAGCCTTTGGCGCATTCTAAATCATTCAAATATTGAGCATTCAGGCCAAGTCCCTCTGACAGTAGTTCGAATAGAAGATGCCCTAATCTTTTGATGTGGCTTGTGTATTCCATAATTATATCTCTACATGTACAAAATCTTTTCTTGTCAAAGATTAATCATTTAACCACCACTACATTGGAAATGGTTTTATTGTTCAAGGAATTTTAAAATTTTATAGTTAAAGAATTATAAGATCCTATAGGCTTTTTTAATTAGGTTTAAGATAAGCTAAAGTGATAATGGGCTTAAGCCTTAATTAAGGTTAAGTTATTTAGTTAAAAAATATAACCTACTATGACTTAAAAAAATCTTAAAAACTATGTCGTTGCTTTTTTTATGCTTAGGTTGTATTTGAAATATATATATATATATCAATCAAATAAAAAAAAAATAAGAGAAATGGAGATTTAATTTAAGTAAACTGTATTAAAGATGAAGATCATAAAATACTTTTCTAAAAATAGAATATTCAACATAGGTGGATGAGATATTTTAATTAAATTTTTAATGAATGTTGTAAGAGTATAATTGACTTTAGCAACCATAAAATCCTAAATGGAAATAGAGATTATTTTTATCATCATATCAGTAAAAATGAAGTTGGAGAGATTTTAACTTAAATGAAGTGTGATAAAGCAGTAGTATCTGATTATATTCCAACGGGATTATAAAATTGCTTAGGAGATCAAAGAATTTCTTGACTTACTAATCTTTTAATGTTATTTTCAAGACAAAAGATGTCCGATGAGTGGAGAAAGAGTTTGTTAGTACTCATATTTAAAAATAAAGATGATGCACAAGAGTGAAATATGAGAAAATTAATTAAGTTGATATGTCATACACTAAAATTATGGGAGAAGTAATTGAGCATATGTTATAACATGATACAATACAAAAATTTCTCAAAACTAGTTTAGATTCATATCGGGTAGGGCTAGGGCTACCATGAATGCTATACATTTGTTGAGATATTTGATGGAGAAATATAGATAAAGGAGAATCTACATATGATATTTATTGATTTAGAGAAAACACATTATAAAATTTTAAGAAAAGTACTTTGAAGAATTCTAGAAAAGAGATGAGTTAATATTGATTATATTGAAGTCATTCAGAATATGTATACTAGAGTTAAGGATAACTAACCAAATATTTTCCTATTTAAGTTGAATAATATCAAGGATCAACTTTAAGTTTATATCTTTTTGTTTTAGTTATGGATGTTCTTACTAGTCATTTGAGGATACACCTTGGTATATGATTTTTGCTAATGATATTTTTCTTGTTGATAAGACTAAAGAGTTCAAAATAAACTTGAATCATGGAGGTCAATTTTAGAGTCTAAAGGCTTATCTTATATATCAACTCAAATTGATAATAATTTTTTTGCTAGAGTGATAACTATAAAAAGGTTATTGACTGATTTTTTGAGCTACCTGTCACGCCTCAAAGTTGAGTCATGAGGTTTGACGAAATCCCTTTGGCATGACATGACAAGTAGAGGTGAAGGAATTTTTTTCCAGAACCATTCCAAAATGGAGTCATATGACATTAAAAGTTTCGGAGAACTCTACACAAATCTAAACTCATCTAAGAGATTCTAAAAGACTTGGGATGTTTTGGGAATATTTTAGAAGTCTCCAATTTTCTAGAACTTTATAAATATTTGAAGAGTAATAAAAATATTCTAGAATATTCTTAAATCATATAGATATTTGGGGCATAATCTTGGAGACTCCAAAACTCACCAAATATTATGAAATGTAATAATTATAAAAGAAATAGCATGGAGTATTCTAGAGAACTATGCACATATGTAATATGTAATGTATTCTAAAATATTTTTAAGCATGAGAGAACTATAAATAGGACCCTCTCTCTTATTTGTAACAATCTTATGAGAAGAGCTTATGAGAACTCCTAGAGCATAGAAAAATCATTGTACTCCAAGCTTCGTACATCTCTCTTTGTTTAGTGAAAGTTCCTTCACATTGAAGTCTTTCTCTTGCTCTCTTATGTGTGGGCATTTTAGCATAGCATTGTGTGTGGATAAGTCTGACTTAGCATGAAGGGATGATGCTAAGGCTGCAAGACAAGCTTCAGGGAAATTTTAGCTCGTGACATGCCGCTTAATAAAGTAATAATAATAAAAATGATTTTACGGTAGAACACTAGAACCTTTCACGTATCACCAAATTTACCTTCAAAAAAAAAAAAAAGTACCTGCAAACTTCCGGCAATTCCTCCGGCTTGGCGGCCGGCTCCGGCGCCATTGTGCAGAAAAGGGTATCCCTCCAATTCGCCACCGGTGATAGGTACAGATCAAAATTGCAATTAAATCTCACAGACCTGCTCTGATCGCGCGTGTAATATCGCATCTTCACCTCCAAATCCTGCTCGTTAAATCTCCTCACGCCTGCCAGCATCTCGTCGAGCACAGCCTGAGGAATCCCATGATTCAACACCTGGAAGAACCCGAACGTCTCTGACGCCCGTCGCACGAGCTCCACCACGGTCTCCCCGCCGTGCCTCCGTTGATTCTTCCGAGGTCGATTACCGGAATCTCCAATCGGGCGGCCGAGGTCGGCTCGGTTCCGGCGATAGGTTCCGGCAGGTGGTGGAAGAACCGAGGGATCTCGGTAACGCCGGCGTCCACGAGGCCTTTGACCCCGGCTTTGGTTCTGTCGAAGGCCTTTTATCTCGCTTTCTCTGTCGCAGTAGGCCATGGCTTCCACTGAGGCAGAGAGATGGGAAGAAAGGTCTGTTTGAGTAATTTCGTCGAGCAGTTAGTGGATGGCCTAACCGGGGTATCGGTGTCGCTCAGCTCACTGCGAGGACTTCAGACTAGTGGCTTCACTGGCTTGGAGAGTGCGACCGCTACTTCAAAATTGGCTAAATTTTAAATTAAGCAGATTTTAATCTTTAATTAGATAAATGGGCATTAAAAAAAATTTAAAATTAGGCACAGTCATCTATTTCAATGAGCGACTGGCTCCATATGAATTACACGCCCGTTGAATGGGCTACTGGCTCCAGAATAAATTTTTTTAAAAAAACTATGGACTAGCGATATTTTGGCCATATCGGAGTCGTCCATTGTCGGAATTGAGCGAGCTTGGTATCATCGAAATCGGCACGAAATTCCCACGACTTTCATGTTGACTGAAAAAGGCAACTGTGACCCATTACGTAGCAGTTTTGACAATGCGCGAAAAATTTATGCGCCGCTTTGAAAAGAAATCATCAACGGTATTTGGCCGACGGTCGTCCATCGGAATTGAGCGAGATTTGTATCTTTGGAATCGACATGAAATTCTCCACGACTTTCATGTTGACCGAAAAAGGTGATTGTGGCATCTTGAGTAGCAGTTTTTGCCAATGCACGAAAAATCTGCGGCAACGTTTTGAAAAGTGCGACCAACCGCAGTATTTATCGGAGTCGTCCGTTGTCGGAATTGAGCGAGCTTAGTATCATTAGAATCAAAAAGAAATTTCCCACAACTTTCATGTTGACCATAAAAGGCGGCCCTAGAAGTAGCTTTTGTCAATGCTCGCAAAATATGCGGCCATTTTTGAAAAGTGCGACACCGCGTATTTTGGCGAGTCCATTGTCGAATTGAGGAAGCAGATCATCAAATCAATTTCACAACTTTCATGTTAAATAAAAAAGGCGATTGTGACCCCTTTCGTGGCAGTTTTTTCCAATGCTCGGAAAATTTGCAGCATCATTTTAAAAAGTGCGACCAAACACGGTATTTTGGCCATATATAGAGTTGCCCGCTCGAATTGAGTGAGTCTTGGTATCAAATTGACACAAAATTTCTTATGACTTTCATGTTGACCAAAAGGCGATTTATGCCTCATAAGTAGCTTTTTTTTTCCAATGCTCGCAAAAATCAGTATTTTGAACGACCGTTATTCTCAGCAGAGTTATTTATTGTCGGAATCGAGCGAGCTTGGTATCGTTGGAATCAGAATGAAATTTTCCACGACTTTCATGTTGACTTAGAAATGAGACTGTGGCCCGTTGCACAATAGTTTTTGCAGATATGGGTGGATACAAAATAGCAACACAGGATGGATTTACTCAGCATGACAAATTTGACAGTTGAAGACATTAATAAAAAATAATATATGTGACAATCTCATTACAAAGTTTGCTAGTTGAAATATTTACTCAGCATGACAAATTTCTAGCTCTTGACTACTTCTCCAAACTTCTAAATTTGACAGTTCAATACCAACAAGATATCACTTATCTTCCGCAGGCCAAAATGCAATTTACTCAGAATAAAAATATATAACATAGAAAAACATACAACAATGATATAGTAGTAATATGTACATAGAGCTATCTTCTGATCTACAAATAAAGACGACAAGTGATGACATCTAACGATGACGATGTCTACGTGGTGGAAGTGCGTCACTCCCTAGAGTATACTGAGCAGGTGGTCGTCGAGATTGGTCTCGCAAATGGTGTGATCGGCTTCATCTTCACTTCGTGGGCCTGATCATCAAGGGGTGTAACATCGGTATCTCTGTGATGCTCCCGGCAAAGGGGACAAGGGGTACACTGCATATGCATATAGACCGTGAGGATATATGGGAGGGCCTGCTGCCTGCCATGACTGAAATGGATTGAACATGGCTTCTTGATATGAGTACGGAGCTGGTGTGCCAAATGTAATCAGATATGACATTTGGCATGACGATGGACCGCATCAAATCTACAAGATCCGGCCGAGAAGTTGAAGGTACTGCAGAAGAATTATCGGCTTCCTATATCTGCACGCTATCTGAAATGTGCATATTCTTGCGTAGTTCCTTGCATAACTCCTCATAAGTGTTGATCGAATGTTGAAAATCGTCTTGATCTCTCCCAAAACAAGGCTGAAAAATATCTTGTGTGTGCAAGATATATTCACGCTGCAGAAAAAGTATGTAATTAAGTACTCATTACATATAAATATTTACTTAACATGTAGTTTTTTAGTGCTTACCATTAGTCTCTCTCCAGGAGCTCGAGGATAGTGGATGGTAGGAAGAATGGTAGGAGCCCTCAGAATATACAAGGAAGCCAGTGACCATACCACCTCATGTCGACCGACGTGTCATCAACAGAGGTGTAACATCATTCAGCATAACAATCATGTTTGGCCCCCCACTATGATATGTAGACCTGGTGATAATCAACCCAATCAACATCGCCTTTTCCCCACCATCAACTCAAATGAAGGATCTATAGCGCCACGCCCACTCTAGGTGACGACAAACTATCTCAAAGAAACGGGAGGTACCACTTAATTCTTTTCCGGTGATGAGAGGTACCCTAGTGAGTCAAATATCATCCAACCAAGCAACATACTCGGCGTATCATCAGACGTATGACTCCCATATCATTTACAACATGAAAGAAAAATTATATGTCATATATATGATTATAGAGGTGACTATATGAACAAATTGTGCTCTTAGTCATGCGCCTGGAAACGGTACCTGCAATGTTGGTTGCCCAACATGTACATGCTCGCACGACCAAACCTGAAGTGGGTGCAGACATCCTGCCATGTTGGTCCGCTTTGGTCTTGTGGCCTCATTCAACTCCCTGTACAAGTTTGCTAACACAGTCGCTCCTATGGAGTACCTGCTGAACAAGCTCAAATCATCCGAATGGTGGGTACGCAAATGGACCTCACCTAGATATCGAGAAAAGTAGCCACTAGTGAACAAAATGTAAGCTCTAAGATGCATCAGAAAGTCAGCATCCGGTAGATCTAAGTATGAGTCCTTATAAAATGTCCACCGCAGCCAACATAAAGGTAAGCAAGTCCGTGCATGCGCCTGCCCCATGCAAAATGTGGATGTAACATGTGGCTGTATTGGATCATGATATATAACATCGGGCTCTGGATGCTTACCGATGAGCTCATCACAACAATCGGGCCATGACAACCATTGCCTACCCTCCCCTATCACTGTTAGTCCGATAATAGGAGGCCCATCAATCCGTACGCCTAGAATCATAACTACATCCTGCAAAGTAACTACCATCTCGCCAACTGCGAAATAAAATGTGTTTTGCGTGGTGACCAGACTTAACTAGTCGTAAGGTGTGGTGATCAAGTCTGATATACTGGAGTTATGAAACACAATCTAAGCCAGTATAGCGCAGTCCATCCATAAATTTGGGGCAGTTCACCGGCCACTCTCTGAACATCAACAGGTGTGATGTTGCTTCAAGAACTGTCGCCTGCACAATATGAATTGAGGATTTAATAAAAAATACATTTACTTTAAGCTAACTTTGACAAATAATAAATCATACCAGATCTGGATGCCCTGTGTCTGCCATGTAATGAGGGGATGCTGGGGTGTACCTCTGCTGGTGCAGGCCCGTAGTCTACTGGAGGCTCCTCGGTTCGGCATCTACACCGACATCTACCTGCTCCTACTTCCTTAGATGTCATTTCACCTGTCTGGCGCACAACTTCAGAAAGTACATGTCAACACCATAAAACATAAACCATCAGAAATATAGTGCAGAAGTGTAGATAAAAACATAAAACAACAGAAGTAAACACGACTTATACATACACTAGGTCCTACATACACAAGTCCAACATACACAGGTCCACATATTGCAATAGTACTGAGAGAAAAACAAACTACTAACAACACACACTAAAGATGTCCTACATACACAGGTCCAACAAACACATGTCTATAGAGACATACAACAAAAAAAATAGACTATTAACAACGTATAGCTACTGCCAACAGTATAGAGAAAACACAGACAACGAGCAATAGTGCTGAGAAAGATACATAACAAAAGTAAACTATCACAAGAATAACACATTACATACCAAGAAAAACACACCCTAAACTAGCAACAATATAGAGAAAAATACATTACAGACATCCACGATAACATCAACAAACCTCGACGGGAAATAGTACTAACAAAAACATATACGACTAACAAAAAGTAGAAAAACTACATTACATACGTAGCAAGAACAAAAAAGCTTAGCAATAACACAAATGATAATGCAAGAGTTCACGCAAACACACTAAGTCCTACGTAATCAATTTTGTGGACAAGTGGCTCTATTGTGCCCAACATTTTTGCACAATCTACATATTCTATTACTTCATTGCACATTCTCATCCATTGTGTTAGTATTTCTCCGTGTCCTGGGTCTGCCGGTTCGCCTTCTAATATTTAGTGGCGCTAGCTCAATCAGATGACGGTCATACATATATGATGCCGAGTCAGCTCGATCCGGGATGACATGGAATTCAGCTTCGTACGTACAGTGGTACATTTGCAATGTGCAGTAGCAGGATACGTACTATGAATGGCTCAAGTGACGTTGCCCTAACATAACTATAACTTGCAAACATGGCATGTGAAGTAATTATTGCCTGCATGTACAACTACAACTATTTTATTCTTGCAGTTCAACCTTAAATGACATTGAGGACATGCTAAACACCTGAAATTCATTTAAATTTATCCTTGTGGGTTCTGGACATCTCCTAGCTTCACGCTTATTCTGTTGCAGCATTGCCTTGACACGTGGTGAATATCGAATCACTTTGCCTGATCAAATCAGAAGATGTCTCAATGCATTTGGTGAAAACTGATACAAGATTGTAATAAATTGATGTAATTAGAGCTTGTATCGGCAATCCACGTGCCCTCTTCAGCACACCGTTAAAACACTCTGATGCATTAGTGGTCATGGTACCGTAACGATATCCGCCATCATGAGTCAATGACCAGTTCACCACATCTCTAGCAAGCAACCACTCAGCAACCTCTGCATTAATATTCCTGATGTTTGTCATGTAACGTGTGAAGGTGTGAATGCCATTTGTATTACCCGCCACATACATCTTTTGACACATAAATTCAGCATAAAAAATACACATAGTTCTGCATGCCTTCTTGAAATTCTCTCTAAGATGGCGTAAGCAGTGTCGATGCTTAGCCCAAGAAAAAAATTCGCTGCATCCACTTACTAAGCCCGAATGTAGGTAAGAGATAATGCATAAATCAACCCGAGTACATATAAGCGGAATCAAGTCCTGTAATGTCCAAATAAACCAAGCCCAAGACTCATTGCACTCTGCTTTAACTATTACAAATGTTAGAGGATATAAGTCATTATTTGCATCAATCCTAACTGCAGTAAGAAGGGTTCCTCTGTACTTTTCAAATAGAAATGTGCCATCAAGACTTAAGATTGGTCTACAAGATTTCCAACCAATAATTGATGGCTCAAAGGACCAGAATATGCGTTGAAAATGTCTAGATTCACTTGACTGAATACGGTACACTGTGCCAAGCATAACTGCACATACAATAGCCATGAAGTGGTCTACTGAACGGTATGACTCTTCCCAACTGCCAAAAATAGCTTGTATGATCTTTCTACGTGCACCCCAAGCTTTCATATAGGACACCTTAATGTTAAATTTTGATTCCATATGGCCAATAATTTTCTTAGGCTTCAAATCCAACTGATATCTAATGATAGGTTGGATGTAGTTAATAAACCGTGAGTCGACTACTTGTATCTATCGAATGAGTACATGTGTGGGGATGCTATACTATATCCTCCGCACCTTCTTCTTGCACGAGCATGTAGACGCCACATGCATGGATGGGATGATTGTTATATGCAAAGTACAAACCTCTTGTTGGAGTCATATGTTACATACTCCACGCTATTCATTATGGACCAACCCTGAATAGTAAATTTAAGGTGTCTTTTATCATGGAAACGCATCCCCTCAATTAAGTCATATGGAATGAAATTCTCTTCCAGAAAAATAGAATCTTCTAAGAGGCCATCAAAATTTAACTGTTCATCCTAGTCTTGTGCTGTGTGGCAGGCTTGAATATAATCATCAATCAACATGTGTTCCTCAACAATGTTTATTTTTAGAGTAATCTCTTAGCAAATGATCTCCCAGTCAATGTTCTTCTCCAATGTCACCTTCACTATCTTAGAACTGCACTAGGCATTATTTCGTAGCCCTCATCTTCAGTCGGTAACGGTGCTACATGATCACCATGGTATTCACCCCTACTAGCAGAAATGGAGGCAATATGATGAACACAAATAGAAGATGCAATAACATCTCTCTCATCAGTGCTACAAATTATGACACAATGTATAAGATTAAAATGAAAAGATTAATTGGATAATGACGGATGAATGCATCTACAAAACCTTCATTGAGGTTGGTGGTATGGTTCTGATAGTATAGTATGTTCAGGATGAAATTCAACCCAAAGTGAAATTATGAACTTTGCTATCCTATCCTCTGCTGCTTCAACTCAACTTCGACATATACAATTACAGGTTGTATACTTGCTACATTAACGATGGACTCACATACTTCATCGTCATTTATTGGAGTAGCAACGAAACCGACACCAACAAGAAATCTACATATGGGATTAATTTTAAAATGTGTCAAATCAACTTTTAATGACCTCATAATCGATCGTAAGCTTGCAAAATCACCATCGTGAAATTGATGGAGTTTTTTCCACCAGTGTACATAGGGAAGAAATCTTCACTAATACTGAGTTGGCTGCCATAATATAATACTAAATAAACTGTGTCTGAACTCATATTTGAATTTAAAAATGTGTATTGAGACGAGAATATCCCACTGCTTAAATCAATCAAATTTATAAGAACCGTATGGATTTCTAGATGTATATTACCTCCTAACTCTAACAAAATGACTCAAATTATCTAAAAAAATTAACCATAATTCGATGAAAAAAAGAACATCACTGAGACTTAATTTCTGTTAAAGTAAAGACAACCAAAATGAATAGCACCTTGAATCTCAAACCCCAAATCTTATTTTCAATTTTTGACATCTAATCTATAATCCTTGTAATCTTCATACCCAAAAAATATCATTTATTCACAACTGCCATTTTGCCATTAAGTAATTGTAAGATCTGAGATAACTACTAATTTCCCAATCATTCATAAGCACAAAACAACAAACGATAAATAAACATACAATCAAATTCAATATTTAAAACACAAAGAAGTCACTTAAAATACTCATAAAACACACATAAATACACAAAAATATAAATACACTCCTAAACATATATATCCAACAACCCATACCAAACCCTAAAATAAATACACTCCAAAAGTTACTTATGCCAGTAGTAATTGTAATATGATATAACTACTAATTTTTTCAATCATCCATGAGCACAAAACAACACATGACAAATAAACATACAATCATATTCAATATTTATAACACAAAAAGTTACTTAAAATACACATAAAATACACATAAATACACATAAAATATAAATATACTCCTAAACATACATATCCAACAACACATACCTAAACCTTAAAACTTATATTTCTTAGTGATATGACACTTAAAATACTACAAGTCAAAGCACGAATCTTGATGTTAAAAGCAGGCTGATCCGAAGTTGAAACTGGTCGAGATCAAGCTCTTAAAATATCCTTGGAAACTTTGGGATATCAGTTAAATCCCTAAATAGCTCTCAAATATAAAGTATTTATAGTCAAATTGAGTGTCTCGATGAGCCGAATCCAACAAGCTCAAGATCTTACATATCCGACTTCATTTGAGCATTCAAATACTTAAAATAGATCAAATGATCAAAGGAATCATCGAGTCAGATGAAGTGGAGTGGTTCGATTTTGCATGAGACGCCACTCCTCCAATCTATAAATAGCCCTCATTCTTCATAAGGGGAGCCAAGTAGAGAGAGGAGAGCCCTAAAGCTTGAAGATCCTCAAATAATCGCACCACTGACGGCAACCACCGCCATCCGCCGCCACGATCTCACCGCATCTGCATTATCATCGCCATCTACCGCCGATCATCACATTGCGCCAATATCATTATCACATTGTCACATCATCGCCAACATCGCATCAACATCATCAACATCGTTCAACATCATCGTCATCACTTCCATCATCATCAACATCGTAACATCGATACATCATTGTATATTGTCCTTCTCACATACTATTCTCAGTAATCCCATCATCGGGAAGATCTGTACTCTAAAAGAAATATGGAAGATTTTTTTTGCTAGCCGATTTTTTCCCTCTTACAAGATTTTTCAAAAATGAGTTTTCTTGTTCTTTTAAATACCTGTGTGCTGGACTCAACAAAGCTAAGGCATAAACTTTTACTCTACCAATCGGTTTTCTAGCGCAATGTTTGGCCGTCATGAGAAAGAACCATCAATCATTGTGAACACCGCATTATGGCCAATAATAGTACAACAGAGCCTCCCGCTCAACTCCGCCACTCTCAAAATCCAATCCTTGAACCAAGGACGCTTCTTCCTCACTCCCAATAGCGTGACTTTTGAAGGAAGCTGGATCTCTTTAGATGTCCGCCAAATGAAGAGTCTCAAAATGAGATGATCCAACCAGAGAAACACAACGGCCATTACCACGACAAACACACCTCCCCCAAGATCGATCGTTAGCCACAGGAGGTCAAAATGCTAATATCCTTAACAATGGAAGTTCCTCCACTTCGACGTGATCCGATCTCTTGACACGCTAGTTTACTCATCCATCACGTCCAACCGACGCTAATCCACCAATTATTCGGTAGCTTGACACATTTTCGTCGACCCCACTCGTCATATTATACATGCAGAATTATGACGCTTAATACAAGAAGAATTTTACCTTCAAGATAGAAATCATCTTCCCCCTCACCGCGGCTATGAGGAATCCTCATTTTACAAGCTATTCTTCAACATCCTATTCGTTTCAAGCTTTCGAGCATTGATTCCTATGATGGGGCAACTGACCCACATGAACACATCGACCATTACAGGACTATCATGCATATCCAACGAACTCCTGACACACTACTTTGTCAGGTCTTTCCCGTTACCCTCAAGGGGCAAGCTCGCACTTGGTTCTACTCCCTTCCGGGATCCATCACCTTTTTTAACTCGCCAAGATTTTGTGGAACAATTCATTGCAAACAAGAGGATCATTAAAGATTCCTCCCATCTCTCCGACATTCATCAAAATAAGGGTGAATCACTTAAGGAATATTTCTAGAGGTTCTCTTAGAAGCTCGCCAAATACCCGAGTGTAGACTCAACTATTAAGAGGAGTTTTCCTTGGAGGACTCCGGCCTTTTACTGTCACTAATATAGACACGGTCCGCTTCATATGCCGACTTGGTTCATCATGTGAATTCACAATCACGATGAGGTTATTAATGCTTCATCGCAAATAATTTGAGCAATCTACAAAAATGTAAAAGCACCCTGTGGAATGCGACCGACAATCCCTATCAAAAGAAGCAACAAGCGCAAGTCGGATCTCCTCCACGACCCCCATATCAACGACGCGGAACCACCAAAAGGAATACACGCTAAACACATCTCGTGTTAACCTCCTAATGGCTATTCGAGATGAAGAAAATATCAAGTGGCCGCATCCACTGAAACCAAATTCGTGAAATCGTGAGCAATATTGTCACTTCCATCAAGTCATGGACATACTACCGAGGCATGCAAACAACTCAAAGAAGAAATTGAGAGGCTCATTCAAGGATATCTACGCCGATTTGTGAAGAATCAATCGACTCAAACAAACATACCTCCAACCAGGGGAAACCAGACAATCATCACGTAAATAATAAAATAATCATCAAACAATTGGAGAAATTGAAACAATGGAGGACCAATACTATCTAATCAAGTTCTCATTACCATCTCAAGAGCGGAGTTAAAGAAGTCTGTATTGATCATTCCATCACTTTTAATGACTCGACTTAGAAGGAGTATGTTCCTCATCAAGATCCACTTGTCATCGCCGCAGGATCTGTGACCCATGCTATAATGTTAAGAGAATTTTGATTAACAATGGGAGTTCTGATGTCTTATTTTACTCCACATTTCTTAGCATGGGCTTGGGAAAAGCTCCAACCCGCAGACCATTATGGGTTTGATAATCGCCTCGCGAGTAGAGGGACAATCACCCTTCCCGCTTTAATCCAACATGGTGGTCAAGTCGATTCAAAGATATAACGCTATCTTTGGAAGGCCCCTCCAATCAATTTTCAGTGTAATCACTTCAGTATCTCATATTAAGATGAAATTTCCAACCCCCATTAGAGTTAGAGTGATCTGTGAAAATCAACAGATAGCACAATCATGTTATCTCGTGAAAGCTCAACCACTCCCCTTCTGCGGACCTTCAAAGATCAAGATTTTAATTTTGAGATGAAGAAGTACCCTAAAGCTTCTCAGAAGACTTGCTCTCTGTCATTATCGATGACCAACCACTACAAAGGCAAGTGGATCCATGCTCTCGTAAGAACAAAGAGAAAAATACATAGACTTTGCGCAAAAATCAAGACATCTTCGCATGGAGTCCAACGGATATGCCGGGGGTCGACCCCAATGTGATCATGCACTGCCTCAAGATTGATCCAACATTCAAACCGATCATTCAAAAGAAGCAAAATTTTGCACCTGATCGCCTCCAAGCTATTGTACAAGAAGTTAACAAGCTTCTAGAAGGATTCAGAGGTACATTACCCTACATGGCTAGCAAATGTTGTCATGGTTAAGAAAATAAATGGAACATGGAGAATGTGTATTGATTACACTGACCTTAACAAGGCTTGCCCAAAGATAGTTTTTCTCTTCCTCGAATTGATCAATTGGTTGATGCTACGCCGACATCAAATGCTCAATTTTGATGCTTACTGGTTACAACCAAATAAAATGGACCCAACGGATGAAGAAGCTACAACATTTCAAACATATAAAGGTTTATATTGTTACCAAGTTATGCCGCATTTGTTAAAAAATACCGGTGCTACCTATCAACTTTTATGAATAAGTTTTTAAAGACCTATTAGCATACAATGGAGGTATATGTGGATGACATGTTAGTGAAAGCTTGAAGAATCATACATATTTCGACTTAGAAATATGCTTTAACCTTCTTCGACGTTATAACATGCGACTTAACCCACCAAGTGTGCTTTTGGGGTTACGCCGAAAATTTCGATTTATGGTAACCCACCGGGATAGGCCAACCCCGAGAAAATCAAAGCTCTCAAAGATATGACTCCTCAAGAATATCAAGGAAGTTCAATGTTTGAATGGATGAATCACGTTATCCCGCTTCTACCCATTCCTCGGGATAAATACTTGCCATTCTTTAAAATATTAAAGGGAGCTAAAATAATAATTTTATGACCGATGAATGTCACCGCTTTTGAGCAACTGGAGTATTTAGCATCTCCACCCCTACTATCCAAGCCTATTCAAGGAGAGATGTTATACTTATATCGCAGCCTCTTCCCATGAATAAGCTCGCTTTAGTGCGAAGAAATGGGATACAATAACCAATTTACTATGTCAGCAAAATTCTCTCTGATATAGAAAGTCATTATCCACTGATAAGGTGGCTCTGGCTTTAGTTTTCAATGCCAAAATTGGCCCATACTTCCAAGCTCATACCATCTACACTCATTTACCATTAAGGGCCATCCTAAAACTAGAAGCATCCGGAGGTTAATCAAGTGGTCAGAATTGGGAGAGTTTGATATAAATTTTCTACCCCGCTATAAAGTCTCAAGTACTCGAGACTTTATAGGAATGCACGCCCAACTCCAAAGGGAGCTATCCGCTACATGCCTTTCATCTCCTCAATGGACCCTCATGTTGATGGAGCTTGAAGTACCGTGTCGCGTGGAATCTTACTTATTTCCCCACAGAATACCTGAGTATGGACTTCACCTCAAAATTTCTGCAACTAATAATATGGTCAATATGAGGCTCATAGGTGGTTGAGACTTGCCATTGACCGTGAAGCTCAAGACTTAGTGATCACACCGACTCTCAACTTGTCGCCTCCCAAGTTGAGGGAAACTTTAATACTCATAATCCCCCAAGACAATACCTCCAATTTGGTAAAGTCTCTTCTTGCCCATTTCAAGACACATCAAATCATTCACATATCAGAGAGAAGAATACTCAGTTGACGCTAAGCTTGCTACATCTGCTACTAGTGATCTATTTAAGAGAAGGCATGTTGAAGAAATACATTTTCCTAGTATCCAAGGGTCATGGGTAATTCAAGCAATTAATGAGATAAAGGAATATTCGTGGATGGACCCCATCATGTCTTTTCTACAAGAAGGAACCCTTCCTGAAGACCCAACTTCTGCAACTCGTCTCTGAAGACAAGCTTCAAACTTTACTATTATCGGAGGTGAACTATACAAATGAGCTTTCTGACCGCACTCAAATGCCTCTCACCTTTGAGGTCGACACGATTAAGAGAGGTTCACTCTGGATATGTGGAGAACACTAGAGGAAGGGCTAGCCCTTAAAATTATAAGGCAAGGGTTCTATTAGCCTAATGAAACAAGACGCCTTGAGTTCATAAAAAAAATGTGCAAGTTGTCGTTGCACTCTAACCTCTCTCACATGCCGCATACGAGCTCTCATCCCTTCAAAGCTGGCCTTTTGCTCTGGGGAATTGATATCATGGGACCTTTTCGACAACATCGATAACGAAAGTTTATCATTTTAGCCCGACTACTTCACTAAATGGGTGGAAAGCCAAACCACTCGCTAAAATCATGGAGGCAAATGCTAAACAATTTATTTGGAAAAATATAAGATGTCGATTCGTCTTCCCGCAAAGATCATCACGACAATAAACCCAATTTACTAGAAAAGTCTTTACATCCTTTTGCAAAGATCTTCACATTCACCGATACTAAGCACATCCTCAAACTAACGGCAGACTGGCTACCAAGAGACTATACTCAAAGGACTAAAACACATCTCGAGAAGGTCGGGGCAATGGGTTGATGAGCTTTCTAATGTTCTTTACCGCACTAATCACAAGACACCGGTGAGACACCATATAACTCGCACGTAAGCTATTATACCATAGATATCGGTTCCAAGTCCAAGAGTTCAATTATTCAATCATGATGGTAATGAAGAAAACTCGACACCACTGACCTACTCAAACTCGACATGACATCTACTGACCGCTTCCTATCACCAAAGGGTAGCACTTCAACAAGAGTAAAACCTTGTCCCATATCCGTCATGACTTGGTCCCACAAGTCAAGCTGCAAAGGCCCTCAATGCAATAAACTCTCACCTCTTTGGGATGACCCATATGTGGTTATAGCGTGGTAAAAGCCGAAACATTCAAGCTCAAGGATCCAAAGGGAAAAACTTTACCTCAACTTGGAACACTAAGAATCTCCAAAATATTATCGAATTCACGCATAATGTAACTTTTATTTTATCTCGCTATCATTTCCTCTTCGTAGTCAACCCACTTAGTGGGATAAATACTTGTTATTGTTGTTGTCATTTCTTCAAACTCATATCTGTTAAAATCATCTTATAATTGTATCACCAACTTATCGAGTAATGAATTTATAGCTTTTTTCTTACAAGCTTGTTTCTTCATTTAATCCTCCCACAGAAATATACAACTCACGTTGTATCTCAATCGGGGCATAATCAATCCCAAGGACTTGATAACCTCTTCCATACAAAAGAAGTCAAGTAACACTTTGCCGATACCTGATAAAAGGTCTTGGTGGACATCCTGCGACCTCTTCCATACAAAGTTAACGCCATCAAGTAACACTTTGACAAACAACCTCGGATTGATCAAAATCCTGGATTCAATTCAACCTCATCCGATAGTTAGGCCGTCAATAATATTCACCAATTACCCTGATAGGTAAAAATAAAATAAGAGCATATCATCTAAAAAAAATATTTCATTGACAGCATTAATATGATGATATAAGAAAGAATCAAGATTCTCATATACACACAATACATATAAAAAATGCATCCTCAAGTGATGCTACATCATATCGCTTGGTGATATCAACGCCCTCCTCACCACTAGAGTTGCTCCTTGACTCACTCTCAACTCCTTCATCTCGACTGACGAGTCTTCGACACTTCGGGAGATAGATCCTCAACACTAGCCATGCAATGCACTAAGCGGATTCCTTTGGAACCCTCAATGAAGCCCTCCTCTAAATATTGGTGATCCAAGTCCTTCACTTCAACATCAATATGATTACGAAGCTTCAACATGGTCTCGAATACCACGATAAGCCGAGAGTCTTAAAGTCTTCCACTACCTTCAAGGAGATTTCATCTTCCGCTACATTATATGCTCCTTCTCAAAAAAGATAATCTTGTAATGCTTTCTTCTCCAGTTCGAGAGCTCCCTTCTCTACTACAAGTGCCTTGAGTCTTCTCTTTCTGGTGAGTCTCGGTCCTCACCTCAATCTGCTAATCATGAGTATGCTCCACTTCCTGACACTGGAGAGAAAGAGAAGTCGAAATGTTCGCTAGCTCGCACCCGCTACGATCCTCCAAGTCGCCACTTCTTTGGCAAGACTCATCTTCATACTCACCTTGTAGATATTTTACCTTCACAAATTCAAGATTCCACTCATCTAAAGAGACACCCAAATGAGCCATCGCCCTAATGTTTGAGTTATCTATAAAAAAACCATCAAATATTACACAAAAAAGAAGGAGGAAAAGAAGAAAAGAAGAAAGAAGGGAAGATACATTCATCTCGCTGACGCCCAAAGGTATATGATTTAACACCTCTTCAGAATGTGCGCTGAAATGAACTCCCCATCATGAGTTGAAACAGCTAAACTCTGATGCCAAACATCTTCTTCAGATATCACGAAGTACTTCAAAGACATGTCTTCTTTTTTTTTAGGAAGAAACATTGCCACCACCTCGATTTCAGATGCTTCTTGAAAGAACTCGATGAATATGAGGAGACCTTTCATCACCTTTACTTGACCTCTTTAGTGGAAAAGAATGAGATCTCCCCGCTGGATGGAAAGGCCAACCTTGAACATTCTATCTTCAACTATATTTGCTAATGTGTCGCAACTCATGTTGTAAGCTTTCTACATGAATATATTAAGAGTTGCCAAGATCTCATTCTCTTCAATCAATGGATCCGGAAGGTCATTCAATCTTCCTTATCTCTGAAGGCCCCACTCATTTTTCAGAATCCATTAGACCAATTTTAGACGGATCCAAAAAATTATATCCAATTCTTTATAGCCGATAAGAAACACGCCCTGAGCATCACATGTGAATCTACACATTCAGCACAAGTATTTGATGTTCAAAGTAACACCACGCTCAAGAAGACAACCAAACCGACGATGATCACTAAAGCAAATAAAAAAAATTGTGGACAAAGCTACACCACATGTTTGAAGATCTCAATCACTGGAGCCAAAGGGAATCTAGCCCAGACAAAGAAGCATCTCTAAATAGAAGTATCCCATGGAGGTGAACTTGACGAACTTTAGCAACAATGGCCACCAACTCATTAGAAAGTAAAATTTTCTGAAACACATTAAACTATCTCGATGTGATATGGATGATATGTCACCTAGCCGCCATGGGTTTTCTTGCCATCACCCCGTGAAAATACATGATAAATAAAGAGGAAGAAATAAAAAATCAAAATTTTGTGAAGCACTTACCCAATACTGCATCCTTTCAATTCTCTCGCTCACAGATAGCTTGGGATAAAATTTTTTGCCTACGATCTGACAAAAAAGATACGGATACATATGAGAAAAAGAAAGAGAGAGAGAGAGAGAGAGAGAGAGAAGATACTCCCCTCTAATGATGCTTAGAAATTACCTACCAAACTTTCGGAATCATTCGAACGATGGTTTCTAGCTAACGCTTCTCATCGCGTTATCAACTGAACCATCCATTGAAGACTAAAGAGTCCAATTTCCTGAAGTAACAACTACAAGCCTTGATTGCCTCCAAACCGTCGATCCGACAAGGCGAACGCCTTTGAGGGAAAATCGGAGCCTTCATGAACTACGGTCTTGATCACCTCCAAACCCGGTTCGTGACGAGATAACACCTCTTTCAGGGAAAATTCGAGCCTTGGATGAACTACGTCTTGATTGCCTCCAAACCCTCGGTCCGACGAGGTCATGACACCCTTTCGAGGGAAAAGGAGCCTCATTGAGAATCTTGATTGCCTCCAAACCCGCCGATCACGAGGTGGACACCTAGGAAACTGAGCTCGATAAGTTTAATTGAATTGATACATATTTATCAACTTAAAGTAAATAGAACACTCAAAACACATAAAATTTAAATAATTATTAAACTAAATTAATTAATAGATAGTTGAAATCAATGAAACCCAATGAACTTAATGAATTAGAGTTTGAATAAATCATTAAAAAATGAATTAAGTTAAATAATAATAATAATAATAATAATAATAATAATAATAATTATTATTATTATTATTATTATAATAATCATCATAATCATCAAATCAAAACTGGAATATTAATAACCTTTTTTAATGAAATATCAAACTCAAGTGGAAAGTGTAACTGATTTAATCAATCTAAGAATAATCATTAAAAATAAAAAGGGTCTTGATCGCCTCCAAACCGGTCCGACGGGTTGACACCTCTTCGAAAAAAATGGAGCCCAATGAACTATGCCTGATCGCTCAATGACCCCCACTCAAGAAGAAGAGCAGCAAGAAGTGCCTTCTCCCTCGGTCTGGGGATTTTATGATTCAAGGCAAAAGAGTAAAATCATAACGCTAACACTAAAAAAGCCAATCAAACCACCATTTAATTCGGTCAAGATGGCTCTTTCTGCCAGACATGCCAACCTAACGCTTTCCGCCAGCTTCATCGCAACCGAATCCTGCCGCCTGTCGCTTGACCACCGCACTCATCCGCCAACACGATCATTCGCCACAAGACGCCGCTTCACGACGCTTCAGGCGAACCACACCTGATCAAGATAAATATGTAATCGTGCTGGCAGATGCCCATCGCTGTATTGGCAGCACGCTCAAGACGACGCTGCTACTCGCCGCCATTCGGCGCTCGAGCATTCATGTGACCGGATGAGTCTCAGAATCTCAAACACCACGATACACACATCTTGCCTACATATCAGAGTCATAATCTTGTGCTCTATGAAGATGTTTCTCTTAAAATATGTAAAGGACTCTCAAATTTTATCAAGAATTCTATATTTTCAAGATTTGACATATATTTTGGATGATTGAGATAATGTCATCCAAAAAATAGGGGCAACTAATATGACACTTAAAATACTACTATCACGAATCTTGATATTAAAAGCTGATCAAGAAATTGGTAGATTAAGCTCTAAAATATCCGAAATTTTGGGATATCGCTTAAATCTAAATAGCCTCAAATATGAAGTGTTTATAAATCGATCTCACTCAATCCAACAAGCCCAAGATTTTACAAGACTTTATTTGAGCATTCAAATATTTAAAATAGATCAAATGATCAAAGGAATTATTGAGCCGTCCAATGAAGAGAGGATTAATTTTGCATGTATTTACTGAGACGCCACTCCTCCAATCCATAAAAGCCACTCATTCTTCATAGGGAGCCAAGTGAGAGAGGAGAGTTTAAAGATCCTCCAAGCATAGCCACCACTGACGAGTCAACCACGCCGGCTGGCCACGATCTCGCCGTTGCCGGACATCAGTTGCGCCATCATCGCTGACCACTACGCGATCATCATCGCTAACATCGTTGTCATATTAATATCGTCAACATCAACTCAACATCATCGAACATCGTCCAACATCATCTATCATAAGAATTGTTGTTCCCTTTCACATACCATTCGTAATCCCATTGGAAGATCTGTACTTTAAAAGTTACAGTGGAAGATTTTTTTCAGCCCAATTTTTTTTCGAGATTTTCCACATAAAAATTAGTTTTCTTGTTTTTAAATATGATGACTCTAAGAAGAAACTTTACTCTACCACAATTGGTTTTAAGACGCAACACTTAGCAAAAATTAACATCTCCAATTAAAATATCGATGTACATTTGAATCTAAAAATGTATTCTCATTTATTTGCAAATTTTATATTTTCTCTAAAATATCAAATCCAACAACACATGCCTAAACCTAAAACTTACATTTCTTTGCAAAATTAACATTTCTCCTAAAATATTAGATATACATTTGAATCTAAAAATGTGTTCCTCATTTTTTGCAAAATTTACATTTTCCCTAAAATATCAAATCCAACAACATATGCCTAAACCCTAAACTAACTAATAAATAAACAAAGTAATCACATGTTTAAATAAACATAATGAACACTTTGATGCTTTTCTTTAAAAAAGAGTTTCAAAAAAAATACCTACAAAATGCCGTTGAAAAAACTTAAATCCACTCCAAAATCTGTCATTATTCAATTTCAGGAGATAGAATATTCTCGTCCAGTCCACCCGGCTCAAGCAAATGGGTTGCAAATCAAGAGATCGGGATTTCTATCCCGATCTCTCTGAAACTTTTTTAAAAGATTTTAGCCATCGTTTAAGAGTATTGTGATTTAATTCACGTGGCATCAGTCGCCTGTTGAACGGACGACTGTGCCTAGTTTTAAAATTTTTTTTAAAGCTTATTTCGTTAATTAGAGTTATTATATTAAAAATGGGGGATTTATATACATACTATATAATTCTTATATATTTATATATCTAACACCCAAACTTAATTTTACATATATATATATATATATATATAAAATACAAATTTTTAATATCACATCAAACATATCATCATAAGTCACTTTTTAAGAGTGAAATGTACTTTTTAAGTATTAAAAAGTGTTAGATAATTAAATATCTAATATTAGTTATTAGATATATAAATACATAAGAATTGTGTGATTTGTATGTAAATCTTTCATTAAAAATTTGGTTTGGGTGTCGCGACTTTAGACTAGTGGCTTCACTGCGCTTGCAGAGTGCGACCACTACTTCAAAATTTGGCTCCACAGATAACTACACAGGCAATAATGCAATGACAATTTCAGATTATAAATATATATATATATATATATATATATATATATATATATATATATATATATATATATATATACAATAAAAAATAATAGGCATGATTCATAAAAATTATTTTGTTATTATGATTGTCTATGAAGGAATAAGGAGTTAGTAAAAAAATATATATTTTTAAACTAGAAGATTTAAGTTTAAAATGCATTCTAATTACTAATCATTAAATTTTAATTTAATTATTATTAAACTCAAAATTAAGAAATATATAAATTTCAAATGAATTTAAAATCAATATAAGAGATTTTGATTCATTAGAAGAACTTTTATAATTATTAAAAATAAAAGGATCACAAGAAAATATATTTCTTCAAATATAAATACATTATTTTTCATAAAATAAAATAATAAAAAATAAGATCAAATATTCAAATCTTTTGAGATAACTATTTACTTCTTTATTGATTAAAAATATGACAATAAATATGATATAGATGATCCTCCCAAAGTCAACCATTTTAAACTCCAAAAGCCATGAAATGATCTGATGCAACCCTCTTAAAATGATGATTGACGAGAGAAAATTATAAGAAGATTGTTTTTTTTTTCTTTTATTAAAAAACTTATTTTAATTTTTTATTCTACTAATTGTATGCTACATCGTGGTTTATTATAGTATTCAAGGTTACTATAATGATCTCAATTTGCTACACTAAGTTAGTGGTGTCAAAAATTGATAGATAAACTAAAAAAAATTAAGTTGAAAACAAATAATTTTGGTCTCAGTCAATAAAATTAACCCAATTAATTATTCGGTGGGTTCGAAGGATGCTAAATCAAAATTGACACGATTTTGACAAACTAAGATTTGACTCATTTTTTACCTACAAACTTGAATTTGGCTCAATTTTAATCTGATTTTGACCTATAACGGATGTATAAAAAGATCATTCGATTCGTGTTTGTGTCAATCGGGTTGAAGGCAGGTCGGGTTCGAGTTGAGGTCTTTGACTTGTTTAATAAGCGTGGTTAATTCAAGACTTATCTAATCAAAATGACACATATTTGCAGATCTGATAGAGTATTCAAGCAGAATACATTATTTGAGAGAGAATTTAAATCATTATTTATTTTGCATGAAATATTCTACTTCTAGAGAAAAAAAAAAGATTTAATATACATTTCTACTTCTCTTATTCTAACTAAATTAACAATCATATCTTAACCCCCTATATATATGTATATTATGCCTTCTCCTTATAGCCATAAAATTATGGCATAACAATTTGTTTTTCAATTATCTAAATGCAAATTTTGACAACTAAATTTTATCTTAAAAATAGATATAATATTATTATCTCAACAACTTCCTAATTTGAAAATCTTTTTCTTGATAAATTTTTGAGATTAATTTAATAATGTGACAACAAATTGGATATCTTACCTACGCTTCTCATTAATTTACACATTACTTTTTTTTTTCTCAATGCATGATAATATTTAATATTTATTAATGGGCTGTTGACCTCATTTTTAAGATGAGCTCTCAACTTCTCTATCTTAGACATAGGACTTCTCTTAGACTTTAAGAATTTCTTAGTCTTAAGATACATCTAGTGATTAGGTGGACACTTAACCTAACTCTAGAGACTTAGATGAGTTTGTCATAGGAATAGGTCATGCCTTAGGAGTGTTAGAAAAATTTGCCTACCCTATAGCTTGAACCAACTCCTCACTTCGTTCTTTCAAGTCAAACTTCAAAACTCATATCAAACCAATTCCAAATCAAAACTTGACTCAATTCAATGGATTTTCTTAAATCATGAATCAATTCCAAATGATTGAAACCCATGATTGAATTCCAAATTCCAAAATCTTTCTTAAGTCATTTTGATTTCTATCTTATGGACTTAGCTCAAATCAAATTCAAATCAATTCAACTTCAAGAGATTTTCATAACCTTTATATTCTTATTTATACATAAATATAAACAAAATCTAAATTCAAATCAATCAAACAATCCAAAACTCAAATTCAAATTCCAAGTAAATATATTTCCAAAGCTCTTTGATTCTATCATATGGACTTATCAAATCAAATCCAAATCAATTCAAATTCAAGAAATTTTCTCATAATTTTTATATTATCATTTATATTCACAAATATAAATAAATATAAATTCATATCAAAATCAATTCAAAAAATTAAATCCAAATTCAATCAAAATTCAACTCAAGCCTTTCAAAAAAATCTTGAACTTATAAATCAAACTCCAAATCAAGCAAACCCTTGATTTTTTCTTCATGATTTAATCAATCCTTCAATCATGAATCCAAATATAAACATAAAGTTCAATCCTCAAACCAAAACCAAATTTAAAAAAAAAAAATCAAACCCAAATCAAACTCATGTTCACCCTTTGAACTTGAAATTGTCAAATGAATGAAAACTCATTTGACTCAAATCGAAAATGGATTTATATTTCAATCATAAATCCATATGTGAGTTCAACCAAACTTAAATCAAGCTTGATCAAGCAACTAAACCCAATTGGCTCACTTGACCCAAAGTGGCCAATTTGACTAACCAAAATCAATTCAATACAAATCAAAGTGAGTTAAGCCAATACAAACATTATGTCATGTTTGTTGATCATCATAGGTTAATCAATTATCATGAATTGGGTCAAACTAAGTCAACCTAGACCGTTGACCGAGTCAACTCTTTAACCCATATGAACCCAAACTAGCCAAATTGTAACATAAACCAAATTGATGAAACCAATCAAGTTCACTCCAAATTGATTATTAACTTACCAAAGCCTCAATTAAACTCAATTTGACCAATCAACTAACAACCTAGCCCAATTGATCATGAACCCAACCTGACTTGAAAGGTCAAATCAACTTGAAATTAAACCAAACCAAATTTAATTGAAATCAAAGCCTACAATATATTCCAAATGATCAACCAAACCCAAACCAAGCCATGATTCAAGCCAAATTGGTCAATTGGGTCAAATCGATCAACTTAGCCAAAATTGGCCTAAAGGATCAAAAAAATAAATTAAATAAATTAAACCAAATTAATTGAAACCAATTGAACAATATACCCAAATTGTCATTTGAACTTGACCCGATTTTAGTTTGAATTTAATTTGATCAATTGGTCAACCTAATGAAATTTGGTCCAACTTACTTTTGACTCATTTCAAATCTGCCCAAATCAAATTCAATGTCAAATGATCACTTTGCCCTTAGGTCAAGGGCATCCCATGAGAAAAGAGACTTTCTCAAGTGGTCATTTCTCTTCTTTGGCCACTTGACACTCATCCAATGGTCCACATAGGCACCAAGGACATTGATTTTCTAACCCAAGGAGTGGTTGGAGCAGCCATGACTCATGAGGAGGTGAAATCACCTCACATCTCCCATTGGAACACTTGGCATGAAGGATACTCACCTCCCATTGGCTAGGACACCCACTTGTCCTTCATGGCAGCCACTTTTCATGCCTTAGCTAACCATAGGGAGCCACTTATGATGATTCTCTTCCATTCTGAACCACCCAAGCTAAATCACATGAGTTTGGAGCCAAAATTTTAAACAAAAGTGTTAATTTCGCTGACTTTGATTCTAAAGCTTTAGAGGCTGAAGCAAAACCTCATTTTCCTCATTCTCCTCCTCCTCCTAGAGCTCCCAAAGCCATTGGCAATCACGCCCACTTCATTTTGAATATAAATACTTCAAAACTAAGTGGATCTGAAAAATAATCACGGGAGGAAACTTTGTTTCAATGTAAAGCGAGGATCTAAGCTCACCCAAGGTTTCTTCCTCAAAAGCCGAGTCACCACGCCATCAAAATTATCCCCAGTGAAGTAACCTTCAAAAACTATAGTCGGCCTCAGGATCCCTTATTTTGTGATGATATTTGCGTGATCTTTAAGAACTACCCTAGATATTTTAACATTTTTACTTTAAATCATCCCAATTAGAAAATAGAATTTTTTCGGTGCGAATCGATACAAAAATGAGCCAATTTGGGCAAGTTTTCACTTAGAATCCCTTATTTTTCCAAAAAAATATAGCCTCTTTGTACTATTCACTGCGAGCGAGCAATAGCCACCATTCGATCCAGGCTGGATTGACGGCTGATCATGCGTCCGCCTTCGAGCTGATGCAATTTGGACCGTCTGATCATGCGGTTCGCGTGATCGGATGGCTCAGATCATGCATCGATTGGGCGATCATGGACCATTGAGCGATTACACCGATCCGTCGAGGCGATCGATCCAAAGCGAAGGTCGCCACTATATGAGCTTGTCTTCCCGCAAAGGCTAATGCGACCGCACGCGATAGATGACGCGTGCCAATGTAATCGCGCCAAGTTATGCATACACCATGTGGCGTAGGCCATCTTGCCGCTGCATTTTTGATTTAAAAAATTAATTAAAATCATCTGAAACTTCAAAAATTTAAAGAAAATAAAAACTTAACCAAAAATTACGAACAAGAGCTTGTTGGATTTATCTTTTTGAGAGAAATCTAAAAAATCCAAAATATCTAAATTTCATCAAATATTTTGAGCTTAAATTGAGTTTTAGTAAAAATCAAATTTCTTTAATTAAATAAAAAATACATGTCAGATTAAGTAGAAATTTTCAGAGATTAAAATTAATTTTCAAATACACCTACCACAAAAATGTCAAGTCAAAATGACCTTTGGATTAAAAGATATTGAATTTTGAGTGTCAACTAATTTATTTTAATAAAATAAATTAGCAAAATTCATAAAAATCACTTAAGTCAATTGAAACTTCCTGAATTCATAACTAATTGTAGAAAATTCTAAAAACTATAAACTCTATATCATTTTAATGATAATTCAGAGGAGAATCCAATAAGATTAATTCTAATTGAATTTGAATAATAGAGTTTCCTTAATTAAGATTTATTTGATAACTTAATAACCCTAATTACTCCCTAATGACTTCATTAATTAATTCAAAACTTCTCAGGCATATTTAGTGGGATGACTTCTGCCTCCCCTAATTTTCTTAGAATTTATTAATGAGTTAATTTGAAAATTTAATTAATGAATCCTTAATCACTCTCTTAATATAATTAAGCTTAATTAAGCAAGTGAATAGTGGTTTAATTGCTTAATTAAGATAATTAAACATTATTTAAGTGATTAGGAGATTTATAGAATAATTTTAGATTTTTCTTAAGCTATTCCCTAAACCCCTTTCTTTCTTAAATACAAATATAAAGGTTAACCCAATGATCTACTTAATTAATCAAATCAAATTCTCAAAAGCAAAATTAATCCAAAAACTTAATCAATCCTTCTTGGGTAGATACTTAGGTGTTCAATAATTTAAGTAAACTTAAGAAAATCATACCAAACTCATATGTGTGGGAAAGGTTATGAAAGTACTTAAATTAAACCCTTTAGCTTAATTAATCATTAATTATAAGCCAATTGTATTAGGTACCTTTCTTTCCTAGGATGCATTTCTGATTTAAATTCTATGTGGTTTTATATCATACAATAGCTCATAATTATTTGATTAAATATGTTAAAATGGTAGGGGTAATTAATGAACTTAATCTACATCTTAACATAACCAAAGCATAAAATTAATCTAATCACCTAAAAATTAAACTAAAAAAAATATACATGTGAGAATGAGTAAGGACCAAAAAACCTTCTCATACTTTCCTAATTCAAACTCAAAACAAAATGAAAGTCTCTTTAAACAACTTTTGATTCTCTTTAAATAATCTTACTTCATAAGATTGTCTTTAGAATTAATTAGGGTGAGTGAAGTTACATATTACATCACTTTATTTCTTTACTAGCATGCTAAATGTGTATGTCATATGAGTTTCATACATTCATGCTTTTCAAAAATCAAATTCAAAATGAAATATTTTCTTTATGTCAAATTACATATTTTGGCTAAAATAAAAATATGAGTGGCTATTATCACTATTAAATTCAAAACTATTTTCAAAATCTATAAATCAAATACCTAAAATAAAAGTGTGTTACTTATAATTATTTATAAGTTTGCATGTGGATATATATGAAGATGTGTATAGTACTTTTCCTTCTCTTTTCTCCTAGTATAGTTTTGAATAGGATTTGGCAAAGTATATAATTAATTTGAAAAGAATATAACACTTCCATAACTCTTTTCCTATTCATTTCTATGTTATTACTTAAAAGAAGGACATCCTTATAGTTACACATATAAATTGCATAACCAAACCAAACAAACAAATATAAATTTTTGTATCTTTCTTTTCCATTCATTTCTTTTGTACATATGCTTGTATTTAAAGAAAGTGGTATATTAGTCTGGACAACCCTGGGGTTGTGAGACTTTTTGTAGCCTAAGTAGGTCTTGTCTTACACCGGTTAACAATGTTTACTCACTTATGCCTTTCATACATACATGTATGCATATGAAAAATGGATAAGAAAACCACTTTTCTACTTAATGAAAATCATGCATCATAATGCATTCAAATTTTCTTAAGTAATTAACTTAGCATTCATCATAAAGTATGCTAAGCATTTCCATTTGTATGTATAGATATGCTTAGGAACCATTCATATGCATGTTATACACATGTGAGAAAGAAATAAAATGTTGTGTGTTTTGTGATAGTAATTCACTTTACTTAATCTTAAAATGCATTTCTTTTTGAATAGGTTCGTTTAGTGAAAATCTAAACTTAAGATCAATTAAAATACATAATAAAATTTTCATTAAACAAAAAACATTAATGAATCTACCTTAGAAATCACTTAAGGTAGGGAGGAAAGAGAAGTTCTCTTCACTTTTTCTCTCTTTACAACCTTTAGTAATTAAGTAGGTTCATTCAAACCAAATCAAATCATCAAATAAAATTAACCCATATCAACTAAATAACTTAAATGAGACTACCCTTCTAAGTTGAACCTTTTCACACTTAGAAATTAACTTAATAAGCATACCACACAAACCTTACATGATACAATTTAAAGTCACTACTTCTACCCTATGTTAGCATGATGAATAGTTGATGTTTGCTTTTTTTGTAATATTTTATTTTAATCTGGATGTTAGGGTGTATATGCGTAGAATAAATGGTAGGATGATTTATTCTAATCATTTTCTTCTATAGGGGATTGTGCTTAAGAGGTGCTTTAATAAAAATGTAATTGCTTTTATTGTGCAGGTTGCTTATACCCTTAAGCATAATTCAAAATAAGCTAGGTGGACTTGGTTACCCATATGTGGGGTGCTAAGTCCAATTTGTTTATATACATGCTTGGGAATGTGTGGTTTGTTTAGCTAATCTCTATTTTTATAGGTTTTAGTTAGATTTACTTTTTTTCCTTTTCATGTACCTTTGTAGTTAGGATTTTGGAATGATTGTTATGGGAGATTATGATGAGCATTGATTATAAGATCACATCTTATGTACCATGTGAAGCCTTTGGAGAATCCACATTCCAACTATTTAAAAGAAGGAACCAAAAGAAGAAAGAAGGAAGAAGAAAAGAAGAAAAGAAGAATGAAGAAATGAAGCTTGAAGATCACCATAATAATGAATTCCTTGCTTAATTGTACTTAATTCATTTGTAATCTAGGTTGTCTAAGGGTAGAGCTCGGCTACCCAATTTTTTTTGGGTTTGTGCGGTGGTGCCCGACCACAAATGACCTCTTATTCTTTTGCATTAGCTTTATAAAATGTGTATATTTTGTTTAGCTTGTGCATTAAGATGTCATTTTTTTTCCTAGTTAGCCATAGGAATATGTCATGCCTTAGGGGTGTTAGGAAAGTTTGCCTACCCTTAGCTTAAACCATTCCTTACCTTCCTTCCTTCAAGTCAAACTCCAAATCAATCTTATTTGATTTCCTCCAAATTCAAATCAACTCCATGTGATTGAAATCCATAATTGAAACCCATGAATGAAATTCTTAAGTCCAAATCTTTCTCAAGTCCTTAATCTCCTCTTAAAGACTTAGCCAAAATCATGATAAAACCAAATCAAACTCATGAGATTTTCTCATAATTAATTTATATTCTCATTTATATTCACATATATAACTGAAATATAAATTTAAACCAATCAAAATAAATTCAAAATTCAAATTCAATTCTTGAAATTTCTAAGTCTCTTACTTTCCTTCTTAAGGACTTATCCAAAATTAACTCCAAACCAAATCAAACTCATAAGATTTTCTCATAACTGATTTATATTCTCATTTATATTCACATATATAAATGAAATATAAATATAAATCAATCAAACCAAATCCAAATATTAAATTCCAAATTTAAAACCCTTCTTAAGTCCTTAAATTCCTTTTAATGGACTTAGCCTAAATCATGATCAAATCAATTCAAATTCATGAGATTTTTTCATAACTCATTTATATTTCCATTTATATTCACATATATAATTGAAATATAAATATAAATCAATCAATCTAAATTTAAAAAAATCCAAATCCCTACTCCAAAAATTTCTTAAGTCCTATAAAATTCCCTTTTAATGGACTTAGTCTAAATCATGATCAAATCACTTCAAATTCTTGAAATGTTCTCATGATCAATTTATATTCTCATTTATATTCACATATATAAATGAAATATAAATTCAAACAATCAAAACCTATTAAAAAAATTAAACTCAAATCCACTCAAAATCCAACCTAAGCCTTTCAAGTCAAAATCTTGAACTTAGCCAAATCAACTTCAAATCAAGCCAAACTCTTGATTTTTTTTCATGATTCAATCAACCCTACAATCATGAAACCAAATATAAATACAAAATTCAATCACTTAACCAAAATCAAATTAAAAAAAATCAAACCCCAACTCCATTCATATTCTTCCTTTGAATATAAAATTGTCAAATGAATCAAAACCCATTTGATTTCAAACCACTTGTAAATGGATTTATATTTCAATCATAAGTCCATATACAAGTTCAATCAAACTCAAATCAAGCTTTAAACAAGCAATTTGACCCACTTAGGCTCACTTGACCCAAAGTGACCTAAAGTACCCTTATGAGCCAAATTCTAATCCTAACTAAATTGGATTGAATCAAACTCACCTATGCCTCTCATCATGATCAACAATCATCATGGGATGATCAATCAATCAAATTGTGTCAAACCAAGTGAAACCTAAGGGTTGACCAAGTCAACACTTGGCCAAAATGAAATCTAACATAGCCAAAATCCACCATAGGCCAAATTGATTGAAACCATTGATCTAGGTTCATTCATGAACTATGTTTGAACTTGACCAAGCCAATATTTGAGCCTAACCTAGCCCAATTGGCTAATTGACCCATGTTGACCCAACTTGACCTAAAAGGTCAAAATGTGTCAAAACTTGATCTAAGACAAATTGATTGAAACCAATGGGTCAAGTTCATTCCAAATCACTTGTTGAACTTGACCAAAGCCTCAATTGGCCAACTAGACCCAACCTAGCCCAATTGACCTTGAACCCAACTTGACCTAAAGGGGTCATGTTGAGCCAAATTCAAACTTAACCAAAATTGATTGGAAACTAAGATACCAAATCACTTCATATGACTAACCAAACCAAAACCTACCGATGACCTAGCTCAAATAGGTTAAATGGGTCAAATTGGTCAACTTGACCCATTTGACCTAAATGAAGTCATATGAGCCAAATTCAAAACTAAACCAAACTGAATCAAACCAAAGCCACCAAAATATTTCAAATGATCATATGAACTTGACCCAATCCTTGGTTTGACTCAATTTGACCAATTGGTCAACTTGACCTAAGTTGACCCATTTGACCTAAATGGGTCAGCATGAGCCAAACCATATCAAATGAATGCCAAATCTAATGAAACTTGGCCAAACCTATTTTCTCAACATACCCAACATATTCAAATTCAAAAATAAGCCAAATAACCATTATACCCCTAGTCCATAGAACAAATTTTGGTCAAATCTATTGGTAATTTGGTCAAGCCCTCTTCATATAAACTTGATATTTTCCTAATAGGTCAAGTGAACCCTATGGAGGGTGGTGCACCCAACCCAATGGGTTTGGGTCAGCCCAAATGGACCCAAGGCCAAAACTAACCCTTAGCTCAAATTGGCCAATTTGAAAACCTCCCTCCACTTGATTTGAAGCACATGGGAGGTTACCAATCCACTCTTTGGCTCAAATCAACCATGTGCCAACTTCAAATAGCCCAAACAACCCTTTCCATATGGTCAATTGGATCAAAATGGTAGCCATAGCTTCGGCCATCCAATTTCCATAGGGGGAAATATACTCCCCCTAATTCAATTCAATTCACACATCCTCATTGTCGATTGCGTGCTAGAGAGTGTTAGGAGCCATCAGAGAGCAATCCTAAGCTTTCTAAGAGGGATTTAAAATAAGCTATTCTCGATTTTCTTCAAGAGAAAATAGTGGGGCTCCATTGAATCCTCAACTTCTTCCATACTCCAATTCACTTCAATTGCCTTTGCACATTCCATCAGGGGGTTAAGTCAAGTGCACCCAAGCCTTCACACAAGTTCCCAAGGCAAGGAGGAGTTCAATTCAATCAAAGTCACAAAGGAGAGGAGGAGGTGTTGGTCCATAGAGCCATCCACTCAACCTCAAGAGCTCAACTTTCAGCAAAGCTTCGTCTCAACCAGACGAAGCTTCTCCAAGAGAATCGAGCGTCGATGATCACCTCCGATGAGGTATGCCATTTTCTGAACACTGGACTTAAGGGGTGTTGGTCTTTTGTGAAAGAAAGTGTAATGGCATGAGATTTTAACCGTTGGATAGGCTTGTGATTAACGTTAGATGGTGTCTGCAAGTTTTCATTCCAATTCGAGCTCGATCGAGCTTGGATCTTCCCTTGGATCATGGACGATCTCCATTAATCCTCAAGGAAGAACAAGGATGATCTCGGCCATCCATCTGTGCATTTTGAATGGACAGACAAGATTAAATGCACATTTTATAAATCCTTTTATCCTTTTAGAACCATGGGTGATCCACGCCATCCTTGATTGAACGACGTATCAAATCACATCCTACCGCACGATGATGACGTTTAAGTGACCCAATCAGTGCATGTGTAAAGCGCCGCCCGCATGTTGATCTGTGGGCTAAAGGGATTAATTAGTTTTTAATTAATTCTAATTAATCCCCCAAGTTTCAAAAATTCATATCTCTCTAAATAAAAATCATAAAAATATGAGATAAATTTCTACTGAAAGATAATTTTATCTAGAATATTCTAAAATTGATTTTAATAGATTTTGAATTATATGTTTCTTTGATTTTGGGTTTTAATAAAAATATTAATTTGCTAATTACCATTTAATTAATCCTTTGATTAATCTCAAACTTCTTGAGTATATTTTGGGGGATGACTTCTACCTCCACTAATTTTTTTGGGATTTATTGTTGGCTTAATTAGGGGAATTGCAAATGCATTTTTGCATTACTCCCTTAATGTAATTAAGGATGATTAAGGATTTGATTAGTGTTTTAATCCCTTATTAAAGTTGATTAAGATTTGATCCAATGAGTAAGAGGCTTTGAGAATAATTTTGGGGTATTTTCCTTAAGCTATTCCCTAAACCCTCTTTTCTTTCCGTAATCCTCTCTTAATTAAAGGTTAATTCATTAATTACCCTCTTAATTAATTTCTAAAAATTTTAAAACCTTCCAGACCTTAATTAATCTACTTTAGGTAGATGCTTAGGTGTTCAGGAGCCTAAGTTAAATTAAGAAAATCAAAACCCAACTTATATGTGTGAGGGGTATTTTGAAATTACTTAAGTTAAATCCCTTAGCTTAATTAACCATTAGTCATGAGCCAAATTGTATTAGGCCCTTTTCTTCCTAGGTGCATTACAAATTTAAATTCCTTGTGAGATTTTATGTCATCTCATTGGCTCATAATTATTTGGTTAACTATGCTAAGGTGGTGTTGGTAAGGGTTAATTAACTTGCTTAATTCATACCTTAACTTAATAAAAATTTAAAATGAATCTAATCATCTAAAAATTTAAACAAAATTATCAAACACATGTGGAATGGGTTAGGAACAACAAACTCAATCCACACTTTCAAAATTAAATCAAACTCAAGATCAAACAAAAATCATACTAAATGAACTTTGATTTACTTTAAGCTTTCTTATTTCATAAGATTGTCTTTAGAATTTAATTAAAGTGAATGTGTTTACATGATTTCATTGCTTTAGTTCTTTCCCCAAATGCTGTTATGTATGTCATGTGGTTTCATGCATTCATACTTTTCAAAAATTAAATTTAAAATGAAAATGTTTACTTTATGTCAAAATTGCATGTGTTGGCTAAAGTAGAAATATGAGTGGCTATTATTACTATTAAATTCAAATTATTTTCAAAATATATGAATTAATTATCAAAATTGAAAGTGTGTTACTTATATTTTAATTATAAGCTTGCATGTGAGAGAATACAAGGATATCCGTAGTATAAGTTTTCCTTTTATTTTCTCTTAGTATAATTTTGAATAAGATTTGGCAAGATGTACGGTTCATTTGAAAAGGACCTAACACTTGCCTAATTCCATATCCTATTCATTCCTATACTATCACTTAAGAAGGATACCTATGCTTGCACATATAAAGTGCATAAATAAAATGAATCAACTTAAGCATTTTTCTCATTCATTTCTTGTATGTTTGGAAAGAATGATATTCATTATGACAAACCTTCGATATAAAGACAATGATCATTTACCAAAGATGGAGAGAGAACCATTACATGTTTTAAAAAATGGTTTAAAATTTTATATTCCCTTCATATGTTAGAAGAGAAAAATATAAAATTTTCTTTTTGATGCACCCAAATAATTTATGTTCTTATTGTATGTAACATGAAATAAAGTGTACTATCTCATTTGTGTCATACCCTTAATGAACCTAATCAAATAAGGACTCTAAGGATGATGTTATATGTAGATTCTTTATTTACATGAAAATGTTTATTTTAAATTGTATTTAGAGTTAGAAACACCCAAACATTATATCCTAGAATGGGGATTCCTTAGAAAACTCTATTAAAGTAAATGAGTTGTCTTCTTGAGATTTCAATCTAAAATGACTATCAATTGGTTGGTTCATTTGAAGATCAAATTAGATTGATCAAAAAATTATTTTAAAGTTAAAATGGAAGATGTAAAGATGCCTACATGCTAAAACTAAAGTATCTTGAATCATGATTGGGTTTTATATTTTAAAATTGATTTAATTGTTTGAGGAATTTTTATTAGAAATTTTTGTGATTTCTTAACACAATATTAAGAAAATATAAGATGGATTGCTTATGACAAAAGAAGCATAAGAACTAAATCTTGGAGTGTACTTAACAAACTAACTCCTATGATTTTAAATACATATGGAAAGTCATTATGCTTATGCAAGATTTAATTATTTTATTTAGAAAGAGACTAAATCCTTAAACTCACTTTAAAGAGACTAGATCATGTAGGACATGCTTCAAATGACCTAAATCTAATGTAATTCAAATTTCATTTTATTTTCATTTTTGGACAATTATTTTATGATAATAGGATTCATATGAATGCATGAGAAATAAAGTTATTGGAAAATCTAAGAAGGGAAGGTGTGTTTCCACCATGGCTAAAGATAAGAAATTCTCAAAGAAAAGATATCAAGAATAAGATATTTATGCATGATATTTTAAGAAATACTTATCCAATTGGGTTGCTAATTCTTTTATCTTGATTTTAAACTTAAGCTTTGGTGGTTATGATTTCTTTATTTTTTTGAGTTAAGTTTGTGATTTATTTTCCTAAGAGCCTAATCCACATGGACTTTATAAAGCAAGGAAGAAATTAGGAAAAGATGTCACTTAATGCAAAAAATAAATCAATCAATTTATAAAGCTAATCAAAAAAAATAAAGAAGTTATAACAAAATAAAAAATCAAATGAAAATTAGCACCCTTATATGATTTTAAAATGAATTAAATATAATTACATAATTCATTATTATAGGTCTTCAAGCTTTATTTCTTCATTCTTCTTTTCTTCCTCTTTTTTTCTTTCTTTCTTCTTTGGTTCCTTCTTTTGATGGTTAAGGTGGATGCTAAAGGCTTCACATGCATAAGATAATCTTATGACTAATGCTCTTTAAATAATAATCATTCCAAATCTTAATTGCAAAATTTACATGAAAAGAAAAGGTAATCTAAATTAACATTAAAATAAAGGTTAGCTAAACAAATAAAATAAGCATGTATAGGACTTATCACCCCTTGAATAATGACTAAATCAACATTTATGGATTGTGGTATGTCACTCCGAAAAAAGTATTTGTATTTTATTTATTACATCAAAGCACAATCCCCATCAAAAAAATAATAGTTAGACTAAGATCTTACCATTCATTTATCACATAACATAGTCTAAAATATGTATATCATAAATAAAAAACATCAAAATGAAAATAAATAAGTGGTGACTTAGCCAATATGTGTGCTTTAGGTTTGTGTGGTATGGTTAGTTTATGGGTTTTGTTAGAATATTCTAAGTTTATTTCAACTTAGAGGATTCATTTAAGTGATTTAATTATTTGGGTTAATTTCATTTCATGTTTGATTAGGTTCAAGTGAACCACAATGAATTACTTTATAAATTTAGAGAAGAGAACTTCTTTACTTCCCAACTTGGTAATTTTTAAAGTAGATTCACATTCTAGTTTTGTTAGTGAATGTTTTGATTAAGTATTTTAATTAATCCTAAGTTTAGATGAACTTAAACAAACCCATTCAAAAGAAAGACATTTTATGATTAAATAAAATGAACTAAATGCACCATACATCACTTCATTTCTTTCCCAACATGTATAACATACATATGGATGAGTCCTACATATCTATACATCAAATGAGAATGTTTAACACACTTTATGATGCATACCATGTAATTCATTTAAGGAAATTTAAGTTTATGATGGATGATTTCCATTCTAGAAAAGGATTTATCCAATTTTCCTCACACATAAAAGTAAGAAAGGAATAAGTGAGTATAACACCATTAAATAGAGGTGTAGCAAAGACTCCACTTCTACCTAAACCTTAAACCAAGGTTGTCGATATATCACTTTTCCTTAAATCAAATATATGTACAAAAGAAATGAATAAAAAGAGAATGCAATTTGTACCTCACCCATGTTGGTCTTAAAACCCTCGGGTTCTCCAATGGGTAAAAAAAATGAAAAGATCTAAATAAAAAATAAAATATTTAAAGATTTTCTCCTTATCATTTTTATGATAAGGAAAGGTTCATCCTAAAATAATAAAAATAAAATAAATTCTACATAAGAACTTTGCTTTTCAAAAAGCACCTTTCAAAAATGAACTTAATAAAATATTTTCCACAAAATTTTATCACCTTCATTTAACAATTCTCATAATTGTTACATGTGAGAATTTTCAAAAAAATAAAATTATTAAAATTTTTCAAAAAGCACAAATGAACATCTTTTTTTCAATTCACTTTGATGAAGATTTCATTTTTCAAAATAAAATGAACAATCATCTTTCCAAAAATCAAAATCAAAATAAAAAAAGTTTTCAAAATTGCACATGAATATGTGTTGTTCAAACCAAAACCAAATCAAAGCGATATTATTTGGTCTTTGGTTTTAATCTCATAGTTCGGTTTTTGGTTGTAAATGCCTAGTTATTCAGTTTTTGATTTTTGGTTTGATTTTTTTAAAAAGATTGGATAAATCAAATAAACTGAATAAATCAAAATTAGTTAAAAAGTTAAATATAAATATGTAATTTTGATTATAAATACTTAATTGTTTGTATAGCTTTATAGATTTCTACTTGACTAAGAAATTTTTAATATATAAAATTAATTAGTTCATTAAAAAATATTTTTATTTTTATTTTTATTTTTATATACTATTTGATTAAATCAAAAGCGAACCAAATAAACAATTATAATTCAATTTTGGTTAGTAGTTATGTTATTTGGATGGTTCGATTTTAAATTATTTGGTTCGGTTTGTTTGGTTTAACAAAAAATTCTACCGAACCAATCGAATGCTCACCCCTACACATGAACCTTTCCTTTCAATACACTCATACATATTGAATGGATGTTTCATCTCCAAATAAAATGGAAATTTTAAAAGCATATATGAACATCTTAATTTAATATACTCAAATTTCTTAAATGAAGATTTCATTTCCAACTAAAAATTACATTATTTGGAAATCCCACTTAAACATATCTCACATATGATTAAGTTGGAATTTCCCTCTTTTAAAAAATAATAATCACACACAAAAAAAAAAAAAATTATATTTCAAAAATAAGATTGATCTCCATTATACATACCCAAATTTATTGAATGGGAGTCCTCTTTTCAAAAATTAAAACTTTAAACAATCATACTTTCAAAATTCTAAACACATTTGGGACTTCATTTGACATACCCAAATTTGTTAAGTGAAGTCTCCAAATCCAAAATCCAAATTTTTTTCAAAACACATTTTGGAACTTCATTTAGCATACTCAAATTTTCTAAGTGAAGTCTCCAAATTCAAAACTCAAAAAATTTTCAAACATATTTTGGAACTTCATTTAGCATACTTAAAATTGCTAAGGAAGTCTCCAAATCCAAAATAATAATAAAAAATTTCAAACATATTTTGGAACCTCATTTAGCATACTCAAATTTGCTAAGTGAAATCTCCAAACCCAAAATAAAAAAATTTTAAATACATTTGGAACCTCATTTAGCATACTCAAATTTGCTAAGTAAAGTCTCCAAATCCAAAATCCAAAAAATTTCAAACATATATTTGGAACTTCATTTAGCATACTCAAATTTGCTAAGTGAAGTTTCCAAATCCAAAATCAAAAATCAACAATCATATTTTAAAATTTTCAAAACATATTTTGGAATTTCATTTAGCAAACTTAAATTTGCTAAGTCAACTCTCCAAAGTCAAAACAAAAAAAAAATTCACCTTTGGAACTCCCTTCCTTAGCATACCAAATTTGCTAAGGAGAAGTTTCCATTTTCAAAACTAAAATAAATCAAAATTTTGAATACATCTTTTGGAATTTCATTTAGCATACTCAAATTTGCTAAGTAAAATTTCCATTTCACAAAACCAAATGGGGAGTCATTTTTAGCATACCAAATTTGCTAAAGTAAAGTCTCCACTTTCAATCAAATCAAAACAAAAATGAAACACTTAGGATTTCCTTAACATACCTAAATTTGTTAAGGATCCTACTCTTTCAAAAATCAAACATCCAACAAGCAAATGAAACACTTAGGGTTTTCTTAGCATACTTAAATTTGCTAAGAATGCTATTTTCAAAAATCAAACAAAACACACTTGGGTTCTTCACTTAGCATACTTAAATTTGTTAAGTGGGATTTCCAAATTTCTAAAATTAAAATAAAAATTCACAAAAGGGAACAATCACTTTCTCAAACACTTCACTTAGCATACCCAAATTTGCTAAGTAAGTGAAATTCCAAAATCACCAAACAAAAATAAAATCAATTTGACCCTTACTTTAACATACCCAAATTTGTTAAAAGAAAGGGTCCTCAAATCAAAAATTCAAATTCAAACAAACATGAACCTATGGAAGCATCCTTCTTAAAATATTTGAATCCATTTCAACATACCCAAATTTGTTGAAGTTGGATTCATATTCAAAATTCCTCTTTCAATCAATCTTCTCAAATTTATTTGAACCCCACTTAACACTTCCAAGTTATTGGATGCGGGTTCAAATTTTCAAATTCAAAATTCAAAAATCTATAATGACAAAAATCTGATACAAACTCATTTCCTATTGCAAATTCTTATAGTCAATTGCAGTACAATGATAGTTCAATTTTCAGTCTTTTTATAGTTGTTGAGATGACAGGTCCACAGAAGTTCATTTTCACCTTCCCCCATGGTATGGATTTGGCTTTGGACCAAGCCAACTTCCCTCGACTAGACCATACACATCTGATCCACTTTGGTAAAGGATTTGAGGGAGCGAGGATTACTTGTGAGGGCACTCCCCTCACTATAGACCAGATCAAGGTAAGCGTCATCGTGATTGATTTACCCTCCAACTGTCTCCCCTCAAGAGGAAAGCATTGGCCCCAGCTTCAGATAATGTCAATAGTGTATACCTGCTTACACCCGGTTTCTCATGCGCCTAAGGGCTAGCACCCTCTCATCTATACCCTCTGCAGGCTCCCCGTGGCTTGCCTCCCCTACTTTTGAGTATGGGTCTAGCTATCACTCCTCCCATCCTACCTAGACACAGTGTAGGAATAAGAATCGCATGATCGAGATATACCACACCAGGATCACTAAGGAGATGGAGGTAGCTTAAGGAGAGTTCCCACACCACCACTGTTACTAAACAGTTCCATCCTCTCTTGGTAGAGAGGATGTTGGAGGAAGAATATCACCTCCTAAGGCAATCGAATAGTTACTAAGTAGGAGGTTGTACACTGCCTCCAATGCCTTGCACCAAGTAGGAGCTTATGGATGCTGAGTCCAAGCTCTTTGATCTGATCCATCATCCCCACATGCATAAGAGAGGGCAGAGGCCCATACACACATCATAGAGAGGCGAGGTTCACCGCCGGCACTTTCTTAATTTTCAAGCTTGGCTACCCATGCCAACCATGCCGACAACATCCTTCTTACTGGGACTAATCATCACAAGAGGGCAGCTCATGTACATAGAGAGTCAGTGGTGTCTCCACCCCACTACTCTACCCCTCATCCGCCATCACCAGTCCAAGTCACGACATCTAGTTCCATCTAAGGCCATGAAGGCCATATCCGGGGAGAAGCACACCCCATTGGTGATCCAGCTATGACCGAGGGATCTTACCCCTTCTACACCACCCATGTGGTAAGGTCAAGCTCTCTTGCTCAACATTCTACCCCAATGGTGGAAGAGTGGCAATCAAGCATCATGGTCATCCCTTCACCAACTCCGCATGCAGATGAGATGGTGATATCATTCGAGATTGTAGATGATAGTCTAGCTACACCAATGATAGTGGAAAATCCTAGGATTGTTACCCCTCTCATAGCCAGCAGGAGTGTCATTCATCTAGTGAGTACAATCCACATAGGATTGACTCTCCAGCGGTAGGTGAGGTCTAGTGCCTCTCAGTGCATGATAGTGATCACACAGGTTAGCCTAGATTATTTGTACCTGCTCAGATGGATCATTCTTTAGATGAGATAATGACATATTATTTCATGGAAAAAAAGAGATCTTGGGGTATGATTGGTCAGATGAAGAGAAAGTCAATTTCGATCCCAATGAAGATGACTTGTTGGGAGACTCAGTTGGATTCTGCATGGTTGACACTAGAGAATCTCTTCTCAGGGAACAACAAACCATGGAAGGTGACGAGGTTGATCAAAAAGACATTGCATCATCAGCCCAGCACCTTCGACATTAGTTAAGGCAGAAGGATGAGCAGATAGATAGGATGACATGACAATTAGAGGACTTGTTAGCAGTAGTTTTAGTGCTTCAGAAACAAGCCCCTTTAGTTCATCCTACTACAGTCGATATCAATCAGTCTGTTTTAGTGTATGTCTTGGACCCAGTTAAGACTCTACCTCCCGTTGAGCAAGGTAGCACTATCATGTATAGGAAGGTAGTGGAAAGTACCTCCATACAAGAAAAAGATATAAAATCCATGGTTGAGCAGTAAGTGAAGGAAGCTTTGGCTCAAGCTCGAGGAGGATCATCGATTCCAAAGGGTAGACCCTACCCAAAAAAATTTAATGTTCTCCAATATCCCAAGGGTTTCGTGCCTCCTTCATTCAAAAGCTTTAATGGCAGTGGAAACCCAAGGTAGCACATAACACATTTGCTTGCAATGCAAGTGGCATGGATGCTTTATTTTTCTATCTTTTGTTAGTAGCTTAGAGGGTATTGCTTTTGATTGGTACGCTAAACTTCCCAACGGTTCAGTAAAAACATTTGTTGAGTTAAAGCAACTCTTCATCAAGAGGTTTGCTGGAGCTCAATAAAGGGTCACTGTAGGTGATCTCATTGTAGCACAATAATAACTTGATGAGTCCCTTATTGATTATATTCTATGATGGCGTAACTTGAGTATGAAGTGTGAACCACATCTATCTGAACAACATTCCATTGAGATTCTTTTGAAGAATCCATGGCTTGATCGCCTTCATGCTTAAGGGCTTCACTATCAAGACATTTGAGAAGCTAATCAACAAGGCAACTAGTCTACAAGGTGAGGCCAAATAGTTGTTTTTTCAAGATTAGTTGCCTAAGCAGAAGCCACAAAAGGTTTATGAGAAGAAGCCTGCAGAGCAATGATTAATAAGGAGAAACAACTAGCTAGAGATCAATCCAAGAGACCATGACTTTAGCAGCCTCCACCTCCTTTTCCACCACCGAGACAGCCCTACCGGCCTCCACAATAGCCTCCACGACCCACCGCCTCAGCCATATCACTAACAACAATGACACTCATACCCACCGCCAAGTAGCTATGGTCCACCTATTCTTTTAGATAAGTTAAACAAAATCTTATTCTTTTAAGAGGGAGGTAATCAGGAAGATCTTTAAGAATCTCTTAAAGAAATCTAATTTTCAGCTACCTGAGCCTAGGAGATCGGAGGAAGTAAGTAAAAGTCATGATCCAAATTTTTCCCTTACCACCATATGCTAGGCCACATTTTGGAGGATTGCTTCACATTCAAGGGTTGGCTTGAACACAGTTTCAAGACCGGTGTTGTAGTTATTCTAAAGGAATACCTTGTGGAACAACCTTGTTCCATTAAGGTAATCCTTGGGGATACATGTGATCCTACCAAAACTAAAGAAGGTTGGGATATTTCTCTATCTAAAACCTCTAAAAAAGATCATCAAAAGATCAAGAAGCTTTCTTGTAGGTTCTGAGTCACTCAAACCTCCAAGAAAGGAAGGTTTGCAAGTTGCCAATGTCGACTTAAGGAAAGGGGTGCTCAAAGAAAAGATGTCGCCTGATAGCTCTTAGCACAACCATCGACGTCCACCTTCTATAGCTTCTACACCGGTGACTTCTTCCACTTCAGCTAGCTCTTATATTTCTTATACTAGTAGAACTCTTGTATCAAAGGATAAGGGCATCAAATCTCTTACTCCACTCACTTTACTTGATTTCTACTTTGTACCTCCAAATAAATCCAAGAAATTAAAGAATAATGCTAGTTTGAATTACATCTGTGTCACTTTTGATGGGTTATCTTCTTCTATTCCTAACGATAACTCTTCAAGTCAAAATAACTATAACAATTCTGATCTTCCACTTTCTAATTCAGAGTTGGACTTTCCTACTCAATACTAGTTTTCCCTCTTGAGATAGACTTGGAATGATCCAACTTTGAGGGTTCCATAGGAGAAGCTATAGGCGAGCCTGATGTGTAGGTAAAAACTTCCATAACCCTGTGATAAGAGATCACTGAAGTCAACCTCCGTAGTGGTAAGATTCTACCTTCTAGGGAAGCACTTCAAGATATAGGGAAACAAGTCATTGGTACTGAAGATCAAGAAGCCCTTCCACATGATGCTCCACCCTTGGATATGCTTGTGGAAGACCAAGGTGGACTACAATGTCCTTTCTCATCTAAGAAAGTTGCCATCTAAGCTAAGCATATATGATGCCCTTGTCTTATCCAAAGAAATGAGGGAATCACTAATCAAGGCTCTCCTTGATCCTATAATATGCTTAGTTCAGTTGACCGCTATAAGTGAGGAAGCACATTATGGAAAATAAGCTCAAGGGATCACCTTCATAGATGAAGACCTTCTTACGGTGAACTTGGAGCACCGTCCCTCTACATCATAGTTGACATGGATAGAGACGCCAAAGTTCTCATGGATTCAGTGCGATGAAATTATGAGTCTAAAGACCTTACCTATTTAAGATCTCCATATCTCCCAAGGAGAAGATATTGAGATTCAACAACCAAGGTGAGTGAAAGAAGTTCTTTTTAGGATCATCATCTCAAAAAGTTGAAGGTTTAGTAGTTAAGGAAGTCCCTAAGTCTTCCAGTGAAATGAAGCAAAAGAAGTTCTTTTTGGGATCATCATCCTCAAGCCCTGAAGTTGATGTAGAGCTTGAGGAGGATACTTTTAAAAAATTAATGGAATTACCATTTGACTTTTACTCCTTGTGTTCATAATCTTGTACAGAAAGGGTTTAGTTCCTCATACGTCGAAAGTACTGAGAAGCTATGGAACAATACAAAATAAATCAGAAAGGACTAAGATTCTATATCCAATGATGATGATGATTACTGCTTAGTTGTTACCAATCATTTGGAATATGATAGTTTCTTCTCACACAACACCAACTCTTATGAGAATGTGTGCTTAGAAATCTCAGATGATCCAGATGATCTCCAAGTCAAAGAGGCACTGCTAAAATTTGAAGAGGAGATTCATTCAATAATAGACAAGCTTAAAGAAATCAACCTCGGGATAGAAGAAAATCCAAGCATGACATACATCAATTTTTGAATGAAGAAGAAACCAATGACTTAGTTAGGCTATTGACTGAGTTTAAAGACTATTTCACATGGAGTTATGAAGAGATGCCCGGATTATCTCCTGACGTAGCAGTCCATAAGCTAGCAATAAATCCTAACGTTACCCCTATTAAGCAAGCTCCTAGACACAAGCGATTAAAAATTGAACAACATGTAATTTTTGAAGTCAAGAAATTGATCGATGCTGATTTCATCAGGGAAGAAAAATATCCTACATGGCTAGCTAATGTCGTCCTAGTTAAGAAAAAAATTGTCAAATTCACATATGCGTTGATTTTAGGGACTTAAATAAGGAATGTCCTAAGGATGAGTTTCCTCTTCCTATATAATTAATACACATCATTTCATCATGCATCTTTCATTCATAGATGGGTCATCTATAACCAAATCAAGATGTCTCATGAAGATGAAAGAAACAATGCTTTCTGAACCCCAATCAAAATCTTTTGTTATACGGTCATGCCTTTCAGCCTTAAAAATGCTGGTGCTTCATACCAACGGGCCATGAATCTGATGTTCAATGAACTCATCCATCATTAGGTTGAGTGCTACATTGATGATCTAGTAGTCAACATCAGAGAAAAGGAAGACCACCTCTTTGGCTTGAGAGTAGTTTTCAAACGGTTGAGATAATATAACCTCAAAATGAATCCCTTAAGTGCAATCGAGTAGCAGGAAATTCCTTGTTGTTACACCAGGGATAGAGATAGATCCTAAAAAGATCAAAGCTATCTTAGAAATGCCACCTCCTAAGAGTTTAACTTAACTCATATTCTTTCAAGGACGGCTGGTGTATCTAAGATGATCTCCAACCTATCATGGAGATGCAAGCCATTCTCAGCACTTGTCAAAAAGTATGCCAAGTTCAAGTGGGATGACAAGTGTCGGCATGCTTTTGAAGACATCAAAGCGGTGTAGCCACAAGTTCTAACCCCTGTGACTCATCCTCTACAGATATAACTCTCGATGCTTTCTTAGCCCAAGCCAACGATGAAGGGAAGGAAAGCGCTCTCTACTACCTTAGCTATCATCTAATTTCTACTGAAGCGAATTATCCACCTATTGAGAAACATTGCCTAGCTTTGTCTTTGCTTCCCAGAAGCTATGACAATATATGCTTTCTCATAAGGTGAACTTGATCTTCAGAATTAATCCACTGCAGTATTACATGATATGACCAACGCTATCCGGATGTTTGGCACTCTAGTCCATGATTCTCTCATAGTTTAATATCACTTTTGTACCCCTCAGTAAGGTAAAAGGACATGCACTAGTAGATTTCTTAACAACACGCCCACTTCATGAAGATTCTCCGCTTATTGACAATCTCCCTGATGAACAAATCATGAACTTAGGGGAGGCCGACAATCGCCAATGGGAGATGTATTTTGATGGTGCATCTTCTTTTGTTAAGGGGAAGCACCACAATTTATTCTCCCAGGAAAGGAAAGGGTAGGAATAGTTCTTCTAACTCCAAACTGTGATGTGATGAGATTCTCATACTATCTTTCCAACCCCTGCACCAACAATGAAGCTGAGTATGAGGCTTTGATTATCGGTATGGAGTTAGCTATCATTATCAATGTCAAGAGCATCAACATCTTTGGGGATTCTCAGTTGGTCATCAACCAGATTGCCGAGTCCTATCAGGTTACCAAAGCCAAGCTTCACCATTACTATGAGTATACCATGGCGCTGTTGGCCCAAATTCCCAAAGTCACCATCTACAAGGTTCCCCGAGTAGAGAACACAGTAGCAGATGCTTTGGCCAAACTTTTCAAGGAATTAGCATGTCCGGAAGATGAGTCCATTTCAATAAAGGTCCAAAATAGACAAGTCCTATCCCTTATTGATGATGAACTCATCAAGAGACTTTCTCAAGTTGCCAAAATGGACAAATGGGATGGAGGCAACCGTTCATAGATTAGTTGAACAAGCAAACTACCTTAAGAAAAGTCACAAGCCCATCAAAATGAACAGAGCTCTCCTATGCTCTTGTTGATGGCACTTGTACCAATTCCTTTGACCAGATGTGGTTACATTATTTAGATAAACATGAAGCCCATGGCATTATAACCGAGGTACATTGTCTATGCGAGTGCATCAATCGAAGATGAAGATGAAGATCACTTGGATACTATGGCCTTGATGATCTGACAACATGGATGTAGTTAAGAGATGCTATCAATGTTAGGTACACGATGTGGCCTCCATGAACCACCCAACATTCTACACCCTACATTGGCCTCATGGCCATTTGAGTGTTGGGGGTACCAACATTGTGGTTTGATTGATCCTCCTTCCAAGGGCATCAATTCATCTTAGTTGCCACCAACTTTTTCCAAGGAAGCCATCCCACTCAGAGGTCACATATGCTTCAATTTTTTGAGAACCATATCATATATAGGTTTGTTGATGAATTATATCCATAATAGTAGATTTAAAAGCACAAAGATCAACAAATTTCATCAAAAAAACATGGTATAGATTGGATACACCATCTACCAGAGAGCAAATGGCTTAGTAGAAACATTCAATAAAACTCCCATCTATATTAAGAAGACTCTTGATGACAACAAGCGATAGTGGAACAGTAGTTGGAAGCCTTTAGAAGCTTTTACATACAACTCCACTAGTCTATCCCATTTTTCATAGTGTATGGGCCTCAAGTTGTTCTGCCATTAGAAGTTCAACTCCCATCACTAAGGATAACATTGGGTAGCAAGATCAATACTTAGAATGAAAAGTTGCGGTTAGAAGAGCTTGAAGGTTTGGAGGAGAGTTACCTACGGGCGTGCTAGAACCTCAAGTTATACAAAGCCAAAATGATTCAAGCTCACAACAAGTTGGTTCTCCCTAGGTCTTTAGTAGGAGAACTTAGTCCTAAGGAGACCAATTGTTGCCCATCAAAGATGAGGGCAAGTTTGAACCCACTTGGGAAGGTCCCTATGTCATGAGAAGGCCTACCAAGGAGGATCTTATCAACTTATTGATTGTAAAGGGGAACACCTGATGCTTCCAATTAATGGGCTCTAGTTAAAGAAATATTACCCATGAAATAAATCATGTTTGAAAATAATCAACAATAAAAAGAATAAAAATCTAATACCATTCATCAAATTTTCTCTTCTTTTGAAGTGTTATTTTCTTGTCTTATAATCCATGCGTGATATGTCTAGGGTAGAGTCCCGTGGCATCCTATCCCTCTTTCACAACATAAGCACAATCTCCCGATGCTATTAGAATAGGTGTGAGAGAACCCAAGAGGCATCCTATTTTGATTAGCATAACTAAGTTAGGTGTGAGAGAACCCAAGTGGCATCCTTTCTCAGTGGGAATCCTATTTTCCATCCATGGCATCATTTCATCAAAACCCATAGTGTGTTTTAGGTAGGTGTAAGAGTCCCCCAGAGGCATCCTATTCTTTTTAACACATGCACAACAACAAACACAAATCTTTTGTCTCGAGCCATTTTGATGTGGGAGCAATCCCCTTGTGCCACCCACTCATTAGCTATTCTAGGTCAGGTCTACATGATACATCGCTAGTATGTCACCCTAGTGGTCACTTGTTTGGAAGATGTGAGTCCCGCACATTCTTCCTAATTTGACCATTGCAAACCAACGAGCGCCTTGTTAGTATGGTAGGCTTCATTGCCCATCCAGTAAGCTACCTCATGTTGACTTTGTTTAAGAAGATGTGAGTCTCCATGCTTTCTTCTTGAACTAGCCATCATGCTCTAACTAGGTCGAGTATATTTAAGGGTGACAACAGATTGAACCCAACTTAGAGGGCTGACTATTGAGTGAATGCCACTAGTGGGTTTAGATCAACTCAAAGATAGCCAAGGATTGATTTCATTTTTAAATTTGTTTATTTTGATGGATTTCATAAGTTTATGGCTGAACCCATGAAGTATAGAGTCTTAACTCAGATTTACCAATTCAAATGGAGTAGTCTACCAACCACGAGGTAGGACTATCCAACCAAGGAAAAATGCCTTTTAGCATACAATGATCAAATCTTAAGAGGAAAGCATAGGGACTCACATCTTCTAGAGATAAGAAGCCACTGCGGTGATTAGTTGCTTTGGGAAACAAATCAAACCTGACCTAGGGCTGACTATTGAGTGAATGCCATTGATGGACTTAGATTAGCTCAAGAATAGTCAAAGATTAATTTCATTTTTTTTTAATTTTGTTTTATGGATTCTGTTGGTTTGAGATGGATCACACTGAGAAGGAGCTTATAGAAACCTGGACCTATCTTAGATTTACTGAACTAAAGGGTGTAGCTTCCCGGCTGATGGGAGAACTATCCAACCAAATGAGTGCCTTTCAGTTTACAATGATCAATTGAAGGGAAGAAAGCTTGGGGACTCATATCTTCCACTAGAAAGATCACCGGGGTGATCTTTTGGGCAACAAATCAACCCGACCTAGGTTGCCTGGTTCATAATCATGTGGAAAGAATGCATCATAGTCTTATATCTTTCAAAGAGGAATGACTATCGGGGTAATCTACTTGTGGAAAAATAGATTGAACCTGACTTAAGGATGACTACAAAGTGAGTACCAAACTTGAGATTTATCTCAACTCATATAGTTAGGCAATTCCTATAGGGAGTTCTGCTTACACTGCCCTAAAGATAGGATGCCTGCTTGGGAGAAGGGGCCCTTTGGGGGCTTGAGTTCCTAATCCATAAGCAAATTAATTTTTTTTATTTTAGTTAGTTTATTTTATCATGGACCCTGTTAGTTTGTGAGGAATCATACAAAGAAGGAGCTTTTATCAGCCTAGACCTATCTCAGATTTACTGAACCAAGGGAAAATTTGCGCATCCACTGAACAAATTTTCCAACCACAGGGGTGGCTACTTAGAAAGGGGAACTGTCCAATCCAAAAGTAACCCGGGTAGTGTCTAAATGGAGTCGCAAAGGACTTGATCCAAATAGATTTCTCATGGGGATGGATAAGGGCTTAATTTAACACACTAGAGAAAATGACATGGTTAGTCATATATCCAATAGGTATTCAGTGTCCAACTCCATGAGAAAGCATGGGACTCATATCTGCCAGGGCAAGTTGCTGTCAGCATAATGAACATCAACCAACCTAAGGTACTCATCAATTTACAACAATCAGCCTAGGAAGCAAGCTCAGGGACTCACATCCTTCTATAATGAAATTGATTGCTGAGATAGTCTATCTTAGGTTCGACAGGTGTTATCCGATCTAGGATGACTACTGAATGAATGCCACTAGAGGACTTATATCAACTCAAAAGTAGTTATGAGAAAAGAAGCCTCTAGGGGACTTATCCTAAACCTCAAATATACTCAACCTAGTTAGAACATGATGGCTAGTTCAAGAAGAAATCACGGGGACTTACATCTTCTTAGGCAAAGTCAACATGAGGTAGCTTACTAGCTGGGCAGTAAAATCTATCATACTAATAAGGCACTCGTTGGTTTGCAATGATCAAGTTAGGAAGAAAGTGCGGGGACTCACATCTTCCAAACAAGTGGTCACTGGGGTAACATACTAGCGAGGTAGCATGTAGGCCCAACCTAGTGCTGCTAATGAATGAGTGTCATAGAGGCTTGTTCCCACATCAAGTAGCTCGAGGTAAAAGATTTATGTTTGTTGTTGTGCATGTGCTAAAAGGAATAAGATGCCTCTGGGGGACTCTTACACCTACCTTAAAACATGTTGGGGAATTATGAAATGATGCCACTGATGAAAATAAGAATTCCCACTAAGAAAAGATGCCGCTTGGGTTCTCTCATACCTAACTTAGTTATGCTAATCAAAATAGTATGCCTCTCGGGTTCTCTTACACCTACTCTAAAAGCACTGAGAGATTGTGTTTGTGTTGTGAAAGAGGGATAGGATTCCATTGGGGACTCTTACACCTAAATACCTAATAATGGATTGTAAGACAATCAAACAGCACTTCGAAAGAAGAGAAGATTTGATGAATGGAATAAATTTTGTTCTTTTTATTAATGATTATTTTCAAACAAGTTTTATTTCATGGGTAATATTTCGTTAGATAGAGCCCATTAATTGAAAACATCTGGTGTTCCCCTTTACAATCAATAAGCTGATAAGATCCTCCTTGGTAGGCCTTCTCTATGACATAGGGGCCTTCCCAAGTGGGTTCAAACTTGCCTCCCATCTTTTGACAGGCAAGAATTAGTCTTCTTAGAACTAACACAAGTTCTCTTACTTGGAAAGACCTAGGCGGACCAAATTGTGAGCTTGAATCATTTTAGCTTGTACAACTGAGGTTCTCGCCATAGTGACTTTCCTCCAAACCTTCGAGCTCTTCTAACCATAACTATGCATTCTGCTCTGTAGTGATCTTGTTACCTAATGCTATTCTTAGTGACGGGAGTTGAACTTCTAAGGGAAGAACGGCTTCAGACCCATACACTAAGAAAAATGTAGATTGAGTTGGAGTTTGGTATGTAGTGGTAGGCCCACAAGGCTTCAACCAACCGCTCATTCCACTATCATTTATGTCATCAAGAGTCTTCTTCAAGATCTATGTGAGTTTTGTTGAATGATTTTCGCTAAGCCATTAGCTCTGGGTAGTAGATGGTGGAGTATCTCCAATCTATACCGTGTCTTCTTAAAAGCTGATGCTTTTGAATGCAATACCATTATTGAATATAATTCATCGAGGCACCTAACCATATATGATATGGTTCTAAAAATTGAAGCACATGGTGAGATGTGACCTCTCTGAGGGGATGGATTATGCCCACTTGGAAAAATGGTGGCTAAGATGAATTGATGCCCCTTGGAAGATGGAGGATTGATCAGACCTACAATGTCAGTACCCCAACACCAAATGGCCATGAAGCTAATGTAGGGTGTAGAATGTTAGGTGGTTGGTGGAGGATCATACCGTGCACCTGACATTGATGGATTCTCTTAGCTACATCCATGCAATATATGATCATAGAAGGCCAGTAGTATCCAAGTCTTTTGATCTTCAGACTTCATCTTCAGATCAGACTGATGCACTCCATATAGACCTGAATGTACCTCGGTTATAATTCCATGGGCTTTTTTTGTCTAAACAACGTAACCACTTTTGGTCAAAGGATACAAGGAAAGGTGCCATCAACAAGAATGTAGGAGAGAGCTCTATTTCACATGATGGGTGATTTCTCTTGAGGTAGTTTGTCGTGTTCAAGTAATCTATGAATTTGCCTCCAATCAACTCCTTGTCCATTTTGGCAACAACCTCCCCTTCAAGAGAAAGTCTCTCGATGAGTTTCGGATCAATAAGAGATAAGACTTGTCTATTTTGGACCCATATTGAAATGGACTCATCTTCCGAACATGCCAACTCTTTGACAAGTTTGGCCAAGGCATCTTCTACTGTGTTCTTTGCTCAGGGAACCTTGTAGATGGTGACTTCAGGAATCTAGGCCAACAACTTCATGGTATACTCGTAGTAATGATGAAGCTTGGGTTTGAGGACTGGTAGGACTCGATAATCTGGTTGATGACCAACTAAGAACCCTAAAGATGTTGATGCTCTTGACACTGATAGTGATGGATAACTCTAAACCGATAGTCAAAGCCTCATACTCAGCTTCATTGTTGGTGCAGGGGTTGGAAAGATAGTATAAGAATCTCATCACATCACGGTTTAGAGAAGAACTATTCCTACCCTTGCCTTTATTGGGAGAATAGATCGTGGTGCTTCTCCTTTAAGAAAAGAAGCGACCATCAAAATACATCTCCCATCGGGTTTCCGCCTCCCCAAGTTCTGATTTGTTCATCGGAGATCTTCACTAAAGAGAATCAAGAAGTGGGTGCTACTAATAAATCTACTAGTGCCTGACATTTTACCGCATGGAGGGGTATAAATGTGATGTCAAATTATGAGAGTATCATGGACCAATAAGATAAACATATGAAAAGTGTTAGTCATATCATGAGATACTGCAGTGGATTGATTCGAGAGATCAAGTTCACCTTATGAGAAAGCATGTAGTGCATAGCTTTTGAGATGCAAAGATCAGAGCTAGAAAATGTTTCTCAATAAGTGGATAGTTTCAGAATCGATGATTGAGGTAGTAGAAAGTGCTTTCCTTCCCTTATCGTTGGTTTGGGCCAACTGAGCCAAGAGAGTCATCCAATGCAGTGTAAAGGATCAATGGCCTACCAGATAGGGTAGAACTAGCTTCACCAAGTACTCTTTGATGTATTCGAAAACATGCTGACACTTATCATCTCACTTAAACTTGGCATCCTATTTGACAAGTGCTCCAACCATCATTGAAAGGATCTGAGTTGAGTTGAACTCTTAGGAGGTGGCATTTCCAAGATAGCTTTAATCTTTTAAGGATCTATTTCTATTCCCTGGTGTTGAACAACAAACCCAAGGAATTTTCCAGCATTCAATGCACACTTATTCATTTTGAGGTTATATTATATTAACCGCTCAAACTACCCTCAAGTCAAAGAGGTGGTCTTCCTTTTCTCTCTTTGACTACTAGATCATCAATGTAGCACTTAACCTGATGATGATTGAGTTTATTAAAGATCTGAGTCATGGCCCGTTGGTATGTAGCACTAACATTTTTAAGATCGAAAGGCATGACCCTATAACAGAAGATTCTGTTTGGGGTTCAAAAGTAGTGTTCCTTTCATCTTTAGGAGACATCTTAATTTAGTTATAGCCGATGACCCATCCATGAAAGCAGAAGA